>ML438930.1:0-27043 GCA_005239525.1 Nicotiana knightiana
GTATTTTCCGACGTTTATGCTCTCATTTAGCTCGGCTTCCATTTCCAACTCACCTGCACATTAAATAAACTCCATTAGGCACACATGACGTGTATTTTTATCATTAAAACACCTAAAATGCAAGGTATATAATGCTAAAAATCATGAATTCTAGCCACGCATCAGTCTCTGTTCCGAGGTGAGTTCCGATTGGCCTTGCTGGCTTTTGGCTATGAATCTTCGTTCTTTGAACCGAAGTTTCTCTTTTGCAGGTTTATGACAAACTCAAGGCTGAGCTGCTTCACGGTGAGGCCCGATTACGGGAAGCTTTGGGTAAGGAACAATCTCTCAAGCTTCTTTGCAATAAGAAGAGTTGATACATCTTCGGGCGGAGATGCATCGGAGCCAGGACTATGAAAGAAATGTCGAGCGTCAGGTAACCCTTATCCCGAAGGAGTATGTGCTTCCTTTCTTGCTTTTGGGAACTAATGCTTTGGTTTTTCAGCTTCAGGGAACGACCGAAGCGTTGGAGCGCCTTTGGGGAGAAGTTGGGCAAGTTAATTTTGAATTCCAACAATTGAAGGCACAGATAGGCGTACATGCTGCAGCCCAAAGGAATGCTTTGGCCAAGGCAGCTTCCCTTGAGATACAACTTCAGAATGCTCGAAAGGATAGCTAGATTCAGTCGAGTAGGATTTTCAAGCTTGAGGCTGATCTTCTAAATATGACGGCAGATGTTGTGGGCGGGCCGAAGCGGATGTAGCTCGAGCGAAGGCCGATAAGAAGGTGGTCGTTTACTCGAAAGACGGTGCAGATGCACAGGCTGAGCTGAGAGGGGCTTTCAATAGAGAGATGAGGGGCAATGAGTATGCCCGATGCAAGTCCCGGAGGGAGACCCTCGAGGAGATACATGATAGGGGCTTTGACCTCCCGGAAGAATTAAAACAGGCCAAGGCGGATGAGATCGACGCCAAGTTTTTCCTTTCTTCTGGTGCTGATGCTGATATTTGAAGGACACTGAGGGAGCTAGTCTGAGGTGCCTTTGAGGGAGCTGGTCCTGAGAGTAGAATAGATTTTCTATTTTGTTATTTTTATAAGACTCATGTGGGAGAATTGTAAATATGTATTTGTAATACACACATATATATATGAAATATTTTTTGATCTAATTTGTTTGTTGGTAGTTGGTCCGGCAAATTGGACTTTGAGATGAAACCCTTGGGGTTATAAATTGGCCGTGGGGTTCTCTGAGCTGGAGACTCGGGCTCTTATGCTTTAGGCATGTACGACCTTCATTGTAGCTGGCAACATGGTCTCTTACACTTTTTTGGCCCTGAGGCGCTTTAGTTAACCGTATCGGGCTTAGTCTTAGAGTCGGGTTTTGACTCGAGCTCAATGGCCCTCAGGTTTTCAAATTGTCCTTGAGGCGCTTTGCGTCGGTATGAACTGTGGATGGCAACTCGGGCTCTTACGCATAAGGTCTATGTGACCTTTAATGTAGCAGGCGACTTGGGCTCTTATGCTTTTTGGCCCTGAGGCGCTTTAGTTAACCGTATCGGGCTTAGTCTCAAATTGACGCTGAAGCACTTTGCATCGATATGACCTATGGATGGCGGCCTGAGGTGCTTTTAACCGTATTGGGTTTACCGAGTCGGGTTTTGACTCGTGCTCAATGGCCCTAATGTTTCATACCGTAGCTGGCGTCTTGGGCTCTTACGCGTAAGGTCGATACGACTAGTTGGTGACTTGGGCTCTTACGCTTTAGCTTGTCACAACCTTTAACCGGTTATTTTTGAAGTTTTTCAAAGTAAATGGAGGCCTGTGATTTTATGGCAATAGTCAGATGTGTCCGAGTTGCGTTAGTTTGGCTGGAGCCTTATGTTGTGTTTGGCCGTAGCCTTTTAGTCCCCGAGTGATATAGGCATGGCGTCTATATCGAGGGTATGCCTTTTGGGTCTTACAAGTGTAATATATGGCAAACTTCTTTGATATGCGAAATGTTTTGATTATAGAAGGTACTTCTCTGATTGCTTGGTACAAGTATAAATGTTTTTGTTTCCATCGAGGGTTCTATTATTCTACACGGACACGGTTCATTCGACCGTTTGGTCTGATTCATCACTCTCCTGTTGAGACCCCCTTTGGCATATTTCAGTGATCTCCTGGCGGGATTCCCCTCAGTATTCGAGGTTGATCGAAGAGAAGCCTTGAATACTTTGTGAGTTCTCCTTAGGTAGAATATGGATGTTGCCTTGTTAAAAACCTCATCGGTAAAACCCTTTTGGGATAACATCCGATGTGAGGGAAAAAGAGTGCAACGCATGCTTTCAAACCTAAGGTCTTCGAGCTGGGGGGTGCTTTGACTTTTTTCAATCGAACACCTGCACGCATGTTAACGTATAGTGTGAAAGGAAAAAGGATAGGGTTGTTGCTTAGCTACGATGGTGCTCGAGCCTCAATACGCTCTAGTTATCAGTCCCGAGGACACTGTACGTTCCATTGTTTGTTCCTACGAGGATGTAGTTTGTGATTGTTACTTGGTTGTTTGCTTTTTTTTGGCTTCATCGATGTAGAAGTTACCGGTGCGTCATCGTGCACTGTGAACATTTATGTTGCTGCGTGCTGCTCTCCATATACTATTTTTACTCCATCCTTCATAGGGAACGTCATCATTTGGTGAAAGGTTGATGGCACCTCCCTCATATTGTGGATCCATGGCCTTCCAAGCAATACGTTGTACCTCATGTCACCTTTGATGACATGAAACTTGGTATCCTAAATTGTGCCGGCCACATTGACCGGGAGGATGATTTCTCCTTTCGTTGTTTAGCTGGCCATGTTGAACCCATTGAGGACTTAAGAGAAGGGTATGATCTGGCCGAGCAACCCGAGTTGCTCTACCATCCCCGATCGAATTGTGTTGGCCGAGATACCTGGATGCACGAGCATACATTTAATTTGAAATTTATTGAAAAGAAAAGAAATTAATAGTGTGTTATTGTGAGGTTTAGACAGGGTATCAATGTCCTCTTCACTGAACGAAAGGGTGTCTTCAGGTATGTAGGTCCGAGTTTGCTTTTCCCTAGTGATAGATACTTTCGTCTGCCTAAAAATGGGCCCCTGAGGGACATTGACTCCGCCAATGATCATGTGGATTACATGCCGTGGTTCTTCTGTTTCATTTTTCTTGTTTTCCTCTCTTAAATACTAAAAATGGGCCCCTGAGGGACATTGACTCCGCCATTGATTTTTAGCTCGGTCATTGAGGAATTCTCGAGGTAACCCTTTGCTGATTTGTCGGGCCACTTCTTCTCGAAGTTGTCTGTAATCTTCGGTCCTATGACCATGGGTATCGTGATATTCACATATCAAGTTGGGTTTTCTTTGTGAGGGATCTGATAGCACGGGTCTCGGCCACGTGGTGTCCCTGATCTTGCTAATGGCTGATATGATGTCTGAAACATCAATGTTGAAGTTGTACTCAGATAGTTGGGGTGCTTGTACCAGCCTTGCATGCCTGTCGAATCCTGTTTTGCTCACGACTCCCTGAGGATTCTGTCCTCGGTCCATCCTTTGGTCATTTCGAGGTACGTTACGCCTCGGGATGTTTCTCCAATTTTCTACGTACGTTTGATACCTTTCTTTGTTTGTCCTTGGCTCTCTTTCTGCAAGCCTTGATTTCTTTATTAAGACACTACTAGGATACACTGAGCACGAGGGGGCTTCCAATTGGTCATCCTCGACCCTGATCTTGGACTGGTAACTGTTGTGTACATCCGCCCAAACTATGGCGGGGTACTCGATTAAATTCTGCTTCACCTGCTTCAAAGCTATCGAGCTTCGCTCATTCAAGCCCTGAGTGAAGGCTTGCACTGCCCAATCATTGGAGACCAGTGGTAATTCCAATTGTTCTAGTTGAAAGCGGGACACGAACTCCCTTAACATCTCATTCTCCCTTTTCTTGATTTTTGAAATCATCAGATTTCTTGTAGCGACCTTGATGGCACCAGCATGCGCTTTCACAAAAGAGTCCGCCATCATGGCAAATGAATCTATCGAGTTTGGAGGAAGATTATGATACCATATCATGGCCCCTTTGGATAGTGTTTCTCCGAATTTTTCAATAGAAAAAATTCAATTTCTTCGTCCTTCAGGTCGTTCCCTTTCACAACACAAGTGTAAGCAGTGATGTGCTCATTGGGCCCCGAAATTCCGTTGTACTTCGGGAGATCAGGCATTCTGAATTTCTTCGGGATAGGCATCAGAGCTGCACTTGACGGAAATGACTTCTGTACAAACTTTTTTGAGTCTACACCCTTTAAGATCAGGGGTGCGCCTGGGATCTGATCAACCCTCCAGTTGTAGGTCTCCACTTTTTTTACGTTAGCCTCTAGCTTCTTCTCGCCTGATTCAACCCTTTTTGTGAGGTCTTCGAGCATTTTCATAATGGCGGGGTCGGCTGCTGACCCATTATCGCTTGATCTTTCCGGTGCCTGTTCGACTCGGGGAGCCATTTCTGGTGGTGCTGTGCTCTGATGGCTTTGTAGTTGAGCAATAGTCACTTGTTGTGCCTGTAACATTTCAAAAATAACATGAAGGCTAACTTCCCTTTCCATTTGAGCAGGGGTTCCCTGTGCTTCAAGCAAAATTTGATACGCCCAAATTACATCTTAAAATAGTGTAAAGCGATCGATGTCAAATATAGTAACCCAACGAGGTTGGGGTCGAATCCCACATGTAATATGTGTGAAAAGTTTACTTGAGTAGTGTGAATCTTAACTTAAATCGTATTTCTATTCCGTTAGAGTAACAAGAGTATGGTAATAGATTGGATAATTTTGTGAAATAGTAACAAGTATGATTAAATAAGGTTGTAATTAATATAATTATCTAAACCAAGGTTGTGTCCCCTTCAATGAAATGTAATTTTATCGGTGTCAATACGATATATTTCTAATGGAAGTTCCTTTTGATATGCCAATGATTTCTAAATGACTACCCAGTATTTTCCAATAGTTGGGTAGTATTTCTCTTTATGATTTTTCCAAATATAAAAGAGTTGCAATTAAGAGTAATCAATTTATGCCAAATAAAATTCACTTATTCCTAAGAGATTCTATTAAACAAGGTTTAAAACCTTGAGTCTTTGATATTTACTTCTACCAAACCCTAACTCACTTTTCCATGTAAAGAAAGAATATAATGGCACTTGTTAATGCTTGCAACCACCAACAATAAATGAAGAATGAGGAGTAAATAAATATCAACCAACCATTATACATATATTCAATGTTAAACACCCATTGACATTACCACCATTTAGGGTCCACAACCTTAGTATTTAAAACTAGCCACACATGCTAAAATACAAAAAGAAGAGAATATTAAATGTCACAGTGCTTACAAAAGTGCAAGATTCTTCACCTTCAAAGCTTCCAAAAGATGGGACTATTCAAAGTTTGGAATGTAGCACTTTTTCCAGACATGATGCCCCCACAAAACCCCAATAAACCTATTTATAGTGGGCTAAAACTCGCGGCCAATTTCGGACAAATGCCCTTCTAGTAAAATATGTGACTGCATTTTTGTCGTATAACAGATATGGGGTCTGCATTCTCTTCAGTTCCACCGCATCTTCAAAACCCTAGGTTCCGGGATGTCATCGAATTCAGGTTATGCGATCCGCATTGTTGATATGCGACCGCATAGTGTCATCGCATTTTTGATCTCATCCACTTCTACATGAGGTTTGCGATCTATTATGCGGCCTGCAAACCTGTTATGCAGTCACATAATGGACCGCATTTCTTCACTTGGATTTGGCCAAATTGACTTTTGGACTTTGCGGTTCCCCTGAGCATTATGCGGTCCTCATGTTGGATTTATGATTCGCATTTTCAACTCTTCGGTCGCATTTTGCCTCTTTCTTGTCCTTTTTCAGCTTTTTGATTCCATTTACATGTTTTTGGGTCATCAAGCTTTATGCACTGCACAACATCAAAATTACATAAGTATAAAAGACAATTGCATTTAAAACGAGCTAAAATCTAAGCAATTGGTGTTAAATGTGCCGAAATTCTCCAGCACATCAACACCCCCAACTTAGACTCTTGCTTGTCCTCAAGCAACTAAAACGACTCTATCCTATTCTAGACTCTAACTAAATGACATGAAACAATAGTGACCGTGGACGGTGCTAATCATCAGTATTACAAGCATGCATTTTCGTTTATTTACCCTTCCTGAAAATTCATTGCTATTTATAAAGAAACTGATCAACTTGTGAACTTTGATCCTCGACCAATTCGACAAAACGTTACTCTCAGCTGAGTGCCTTTTCAATCAACTTCAAGAACTCAACTTCCGTTAAACATCACAGTTCATGTGCCCTCACCAGACAGAAAGTACCAAACTCACAATATTTACAATGACAACAAAAAGGGACATATTCACAAAGACACTCACTCTCAAAAATAGATTCAAGTGTTACAACACATGATACCATAAGTTTGCCCTTTTTTTACTTCGTCGCCTACTCAAGAACATTCGGTTGGAGATCCCATAAGTACTTTTTAAGCTTTTAATGTAGGCTTAGGGAAGGGTCGGATAAACATTTGGGTACAAGTGACTACACCCTCCTTGAACACTACTCACATTTTTCTTGTTGCCCTTTGTTTCTCAAACCACATAGCCCTCATTGGCTCCTAGTTACCAACATCGAACCACCTTAAATACCTCTCTAATTTTCTTCAAGTCTCCATATTTATATATATACAAATATGTCTTTTTATTTTCTTTTTCTTCTTCTCCCTTTTTTCTATATTTTTTCTTATGGAGCTTGAATAATTTCATTTGAATATTTTGAGGTATACTTTCCTACACTCAATGTACAACCTCGCGAATTTCCAACTTGGCACCACACCCCCAACATAGGCTTTTAGCCTCATTCTCAATGTTCAAGGAGGGACGGGTTCGAAAGATGGAATTATTTTGCAAAAGGGGAAAGGGTTGTAATGAGGTGGCCAAGGAAAAAGGTTAAAGGCTCAAATGGGGTAACTAGTGATAATATCTATACAATGGGTATCTTGAAAGGCTAACTGGGTTTTCAAATAACACAAAGACTTCCTAAGGTCATTCCTCTAACTAAATGTACTTATCATTAGCATCTAAAGACAAACTGGGCAAGTTCTCGATGGCATGCCGTACTTCCAACCTCACCCCACTCTACCTTCTCAAGCCGTACCTCAATCCGCTTGAGGCGATCCTCATAAGATGAATGCTGTTGTTGGAGTGCTATCACTGAGGACTAGATAGGAGTAAGGTAATGCCTCATCAAAGTGGGGAGGTCCTTCAGAAGCCAGTCTACCTTCCCATTTGCATGATGAGCTGAGGGACCTAGCCTCGAAAGGGCTGGTAGTGCAGCAGAAGGCTGGGCAATAGTGGATTGAGAGGTGGGCTATGGAGTGGCAGTGGATGCCACTATGTCTGGAGGAGAAACAAATGGCTGCGAGTCTAAGATATCTGTATCAACAGGAATTTGGACCTGAACCTCTGGAAGAGCAGCAACTACCTGTGGCACCGCATCACTGATGTGCATGATATCGATATCATTCAGCGCATTCCCAATCTTGTCATAGTGTGGCAGTGAAGGGACTTCCACAGCCTTACAGAGGGCTGTGATCAAGCATGGGAATGGAAGTGACGTGGATATCTGGTTGGCTCGAACCCCTAACTCTCGGAAGATAATGTAACCCACATCAATATTGACCCCGCTCATAATGCATGAAATGAGAAGAGCTTTCTCAATGCTTATGTCAGTCTCATTCCCGGACGGTATCAAGCGAGAGGTAACAAAGCTGAGCCAGAATCTACCCTCTCGTGTGAGATCTTCCTTGAATGTTTTATGCATAGGGTCAATCCAAGCGGAGGTCCCCTTTGCGATCACTGACGCAATCCAGAAATGCTCACCATCTCTATTGGCCCATTTGGCCTCATACTCAATTGTGGCCGTACTCCAGCTTCTAAAATATGGACCATTTATCGTGCCCTTTCCACAAATCATCGACTTCCCCCGAACCATGATCGATTCACATAAAATTTTGTTGAGCTTGTCATGAGCTGTTCTGGAGGCCCCGGATGATGCAAAGAACTCTCGCACCATTATTCCATTGAATCATCAGGCACCTGAGTGAAGTATTCCCAGTTTCTATCTTTGATGTTCTCCAGTATGTGAGGGTACTGCTCCTGTAGTCCATCCAGACTCAACTGTTTCTCTTCAAGGATTTTCTGTTTCGTGAGCCCTTCTTTATACAGACTCCTGGAGCCTGTGATCTCAAAACGGACCTGGAAATCATCTCCTATTTTTCTTCTTGCCTCAGCGTGTAGGTCGACTGAGGGCATGGTGTCCTCCTCATCAGACTAGGAGGGATGTTCAACAATAGGTCGGGATGGTTCTTGTCGTGAACGTTTGGCTTGTTGTGCTTGATGGTCAGAGGAGGCCCTTTTTTTACCAGCAATAGATTTCTTGGGAGCCATATATATAAAGAAACAAAGTGTGAGAGACATAGCAGGCATCAAAAGAATATGTTACAAAGAAAGTCAAATATGCGACAAGTTATGCGGCCGCATAACCACTATGTGGACCGCAAACCTGTCGCAAAATGCTTGTCAGTTGAAAGGAATCAATTATGTGATGGGTTATGCGATCGCATATCCATTATGCGGTTCACATAACCATCGCAAAAAGTTTCTTTAGCAAAGGTCATCACACTATGTGATCGCAAAACCCACCGCAGAGATGGATATGTGATCGCAGACCAGCCGCAAACAACATGTTATATCTGGCCACAGGCTGCCTGGGTATGCGGTGGCTTTGCGGCCCGCATATCTCTTATGAAATCGCAAAGCCTCCGTATTTTTGTCATCTTCCTCAAGTCACCTAGGGTTTCATACGCGGCAGTGATACAGACCGCAAATCGACTATGAGGTCCGCAACAGTCATCGTCCTCAAGGTTTTACCTTTGCCCTCTACAATGGTGACCCTAATTTCACTACCCAGCAAGCCCAGACTTAACCAATTATTCAATAACCCCTCCATTACGAGCAAATAACCAAAAGAACGAGGAGGAAGAAAGAATAAACACAAAAGAAAACAACCAAAACATGATAACATACAACAAAATTAAAACTAACAAATCGCAGAGATGAAGTTGGGAATGAAGAACATACCAGAACTGGATGAACGAGAAACAATCAAGGAGATGAATTCAACAATTGTAATCTTTGTTCACTCTTTCAATTTAAGGCTAGCCATTTTCGCTTCTTCTTTTTCTGTTTCTTTTGTTTTTGTTTCGTGTAAGTGTAAGTGTTTGTCTTTGAGTGCTGGTCTGCACATGATGGAATTGTGCGAAGTGGGTAGGGACACTTACCTGTGAAAATTCGGTGGATAAGTTACCGCATAACACATTATGCGACCACATAAGTGTTGTGTGGTAGTTTCAACTCAGGTTGCTCAACTCCACAATGTGGTGCACTTGTGCGATCGCATAATTGGTATGCGTTACACAAAGTGCACGTCCTCGCCGCATTTTAGCCACCAAAGTTTTCTAAACAAACTGCCCAGGTTTGCGACCACTATGCGGTCCACATAATCAAAATGCGACGCATATGTGTAGCAAACTTCCCATGGTGACTTTTCTTCCCTTTTACTCGCAATTTTACCCTGTTTTATGACCTTTTTGAATCACCTGCACTCTAACACACACTTTAAATTGCTCAATTTAATCCGTCTAACAAAAGTTAAAATTTAAAGGGTAAACTAATTAAAAAAATGTTACCACACATGGGTTGCCTCCCATGAAGCGCTTGATTTAACGTCACGGCACGATGAAGTTGGCCTTTGTTTGGATTCACTTATTGGTTGGGCATGGACAATCATTGAGAGCCAACTGTTTCACCAAGTGTTTTTCTCCATCTGTGCCCAAGTAGTACTTGACTCGCTGGCCATTGACTTTGAAGTTTCGGAGCCCATCCTCCGATTCTAATTCCAGAGCTCCAAAAAGGGATACATCTACCACCTTGAACGGGCCGGACCACTTTGATTTGAGCTTGCCCAGAAACAATTTGAGCCTTGAGTTGAAGAGCAAAACCAAGTCACCCGACTTGAACTCCCTTTTCAAGATCTTTTTGTCATGGAAGAACTTCATCCTTTCTTTATACACAGCTGCACTTTCATATGCATGGAAGCGGAATTCCTCCATTTGATTGAGTTGTGTTAACCTCAAATTTACAGCTTCAGCCCAGTCCAGGTTCAACCATTTCAAAGCCCACATGGGTTTGTGCTCCAATTCTACGGGTAAATGACAAGCCTTGCTGAAGACTGACCGGTAAGGAGAAGTGCCAATAGTGGTTTTGTACGCCGTGAGGTATGCCCATAATGCGTCATCTAGCTTCCTTGACCAATCAGTCCTGTTAGCATTAACAGTCTTTGTTATAATATTCTTTATCTCCCAGTTGGAAACTTCAACTTGGCCACTTGATTGGGGATGATAAGGTGTGGCCACCTTACGCTTGACGCCATATTTCTCTAGTAGCTCCGTGAAAGCCTTGTTATAGAAATGAGAACCACTGTAAAGACCCGTAAATTTCCTTGAATAAAAATGATGTCCAGGTAGGTCCCCGTATTGTTATATCGGTAGTAAATCTTAAAACGAACCTTTTAGGAGTAAAAAGTACCCAGGACTTAAAAGATAAAATTTTCCAGAATTGCGCGGGTCTGCGGTCCACTATACGATCGCAGATCAAGTATGTGGACCGCATAGTGGTCGCATACCTGGACAATTGTTGTCCATTTTGAGGATAGCTATGCGGCCCATAATGCGATTGCATTTGACAAATACGGGCCGCATAGTTGTCGCATTCTTGCACCTCTATTTTTGCGGAGGGAGTTATACGACGCACTATGCGATTGCATAACAGGGATCCGGACCGCATAGTGGTCGTATACCTGGGGAGTCTGCTTTCCTTTTTGGCCCATCTGAAGGCCATTTATGCGACGGGTATGCGGACCGCATAACAGGAATGCGATCGCATTCCTGACTGCATACCTGCTTCGGGGCTTCTAATTTCTAATTTTAAAACCTGACCTCTAGTTTAATAAAACACACATCCCCTTCGTTTTTAAAGACTATCTGATCAAAATAGAGAGAAGTCAGAATGGGTTATAGTGAGAGAAGTCCACATCTTCCCCAAGTTGGTCCTCCATCTCTAGTCAGGCCTGAAATTAATTGAGTAGTCGTCATCTTCTTCACTATAAGAGGTAAGTCTCCACCCCATTTCCCCAAATTTTCAGATTTTAGTTAGAATAGGACACACATATGTTGGTTCTTGAAGGTGAGAGTTAATACATTGCATGCATGTGAATAATCTTCTATAATCTAGCAAAGGAAGTAGGCTAGGGCAATCTTTCTCTAAAAAGGGGGCTAGTTAATCTAAAGGACCACATAGTATTTGATAAAATGCCCGAATGAGTTCAAGGATCCTAAATCTAAGTTTGAATGTGTCACATTGCAAACTAGATTGAAGGCGTTAGAAGGTCCGGTGATTTGGGATAGAAATTAAAGGGAAATTCCTACTCGAGGTATGTATGGCTAACCCTAATCCTCATAGGATAAGCTCGTTGTGGTTATTTTTTCGGGTATGACTCTCTTATTGACCTTCTATGGAAATTATGTGCTCTATGTGCTTAATTGAGGAATTCTTATTTCCATGTTCCTATATGCTACCACCATGATGCCTTGCTAGTGGAATGTATACATGTTGACCATTATGTTCTTTCTTATTGTGTGTGTGCTCCTATTATATGATGGTTGTGAAAAATTTAAATGGGTGGATTGTCATGAAATATGAGTAAAGATAAGGTACTGATGTGAAACGTGAAACACGAGGTTGAACTGTTACGAAACATGAAACAATGGATTGGGAAATTGTAAAACATGGATTAATGGATCATATGGTTATGGAATATGGATTAAAGGATGAATTGTCATGAAAAATGAATTAAAGGACTCTAATGATATGAAAGATTAATCCAAGAGCAATATGTGTTGGGGAACAAAAAGGATAAAAATGATGTGACCTAAGACATCTATAATTGTACCAGGAGAATGTCCTAGGGGTAAGAAGGCTTATCCGGTGTGGCTGGGATCAGACTCCATGTCGTACACATGTATGACTTGATGTTATGATATGATTATGAATTGATGATGATTATTTTCCTCACTGTTTTCAGTTGAGATGGCCTAGCCGATCGGGCAGAGATCGGACTCCGTGTGCTGTGCACGAGCCACGGTGTTAGCCTAGCCGATTCGGGTAGAAATTGGACTCCGTGAGAACAAGCCACGATGGTTATAGGTGATGGGATTGAAATTCGGACCTCACCTAGGATGGCTTAGCCGATCGGGCATAGATCGGACTCTGTGTGACAACGACACGGTGGATCACTAATAATAATAACGAGACGAAACTTCAAAGTACATTAACCAAAAGGTGGCAAAACGGGATGTGGGATGTGGTAATTCTTGTTATGATTCTCTATGGTTCAGTGTACTGTTGTATGATGCCTCTGTTCATGTTTAACTGATGTTGTTTATCCTATCTGGAGTAGGTTTGTTTATACATACTAGTACTATTCAATGGTACTAACGTCCCTTTTGTCGAGGGCGCTACATCATTTATATGGATGTAGGTGGTTCCATAGCAGGTAGCTCTGATCGCCGATAGTGGTGTCTTCCCTTCATCTCTTCAGCAGTCTTGGTGAGCCCCACTTCCTCTCGGGGTCGTGTGTAGTACATGTTGTCTTATTTTGTATATGTCATTTCTTTTGAGGTATAGTCGGGGCCTTGTTGTCGGCAGATCTATGTATTATTCTCCGTACTCTTAGAGGCTCCATGGACATTATATGGGTTGTATATATGTATTTTGGGTAGTCGTCGTACTAGTTCAAAATCACGATCCCGTATCGGGAGTATTGTATTTTAGAATGTAGGTTTTGGGAAGATTAAATATTGAAAATGTTAAAAGAAGAAAGGGATTTATGTTGTAAGCGCATGCTTTGATTCTATTTGTTGTCTCACTTATAAAATGTACATTATGAACACGGGGATATGTGTTGGGTAGGAAAGGCAATCCAGGTCTGCTTGACCGGGCTCATCCGGTTAGGCGCCGATCTCATCCCTCGATTTTGGGGCGTGACACCCACCATCATTAAGAATGGCTCTAGGAGTGCCAAACCGCGTGAATATGTTTTTCTTTAAGAATGCGGTCACACTCCTTGCCTCATTGTTTGTTAAGGCAATTGCTTCAACCCATTTGGACACATAGTCCACAACCACAAAGATGTATTTCATACCACATGAGCTTACAAAGGGGCCCATAAAGTCAATTCCCCACACATCAAAGATCTCGACCTCCATCACAAAGTGCATTGGCATTTTATGCCTCTTAGAGATTGATCCTTAGCTCTGACATTGGTCACAAGCCTTGACCATTTGATTGGCATCATGATAAATGAACGACCAATAATAGCCACATTCAAGTACCTTTGCCGCAGTTCGATTACCCCCATGATGACCCCCAACAGGTGAGTCATGGCATGCCTTTAAAATTGGCATCATATCCTCTTCTGGAACACATCGCCTAATGATGTTATCAGCACAAATGCGGAACAAGAATGGTTCTCCCCAATAATATTGTCGATACTCTCTCAAAAACTTCTTCTTTTGGTAAGCTTCCAGTCCATGCAGAATGAGGTCACTAACCAAGTAGTTAGCAATATCGGCGTACCAAGGATAAATGAAGAAGAAAATGCCAAAATATACTCATCAGGGAAGGCATCATTGATATCAAGATTTTCCTTTGGTCGCCCGTCTTCTTCAAGCCTAGAGAGATGTTCTGCCACTATGTTTTCTGTGCCCTTTCGGTCCTTGACCTCAAATTCAAATTCATGGAATAAGAGGACCCACCGGATTAACCTTGGTTTGGCATTTCCTTCGCCATGAGATAGCGAAGAGAGGCATGATCGGTGTAGAACACCACCTTAGACCCCAACAAATAAGCTCAAATTTTTTCAAAGGCATATACAATGGCAAGAAGTTCTTGCTCTGTCACAGTATAGTTCACTTGCGCACCATTGAGTGTCTTGCTTGAATAATAAAGGGGATGAAGAATCTTGTTATGTCTTTGACCCAGAACTGCTCCAATAGCTATGCCACTAGCGTCACACATGAGCTCGAATGGAAGAGACCAATCTGGTGTGACAATAATGGGTGTCGTGTTGAGCTTCTCTTTTAGCTCCTCAAATGACTTAAGGCACTTTTCATCAAACAAAAACATGGAGTCTTTTTCAAGGATCTTGCACATAGGATTTGCAATTTTGGAGAAGTCCTTGATAAAACGCCGATAGAGTCTGGCATGCCCTAAAAAGCTCCGGACACCTTTTACCGATGTTGGTGGAAGAAGTTTGGAGATGATTTCAAGTTTTTCTTGATCAACCTCTATGACATGTTTTGAAATTTTGTGCCCCAAGACAATGCCTTCATCCACCATGAAGTGGCATTTCTCCTAGTTAAGCACAAGGTTGGTCTCCTCACATCTCTTGAGCACTTGTCTAAGATTGTCAAGACAATGCTCAAAAGAATCACCTACCACCTAAAAGTCATCCATGAAAACCTCTAGGAAATCATCCACCATGTCTGAGAAGACAGACATCTTGCATCTTTGGAAGGTAGCCGGAGCGTTGCATAAACCAATCGGCATCCAGTTAAAGGAAAAAGCTCCATAAGGGCAGTGAATGTTGTCTTTTCTTGGTTCTCCAATGCTATATTTATTTGGTTACCAAAAATACCATCAAGGAAGAAATAGAATGATCTTCCTGCTAGCCGATCAAGCATTTGATCAATAAAAGGCATAGGGAAATGATCTTCGCATGTGGCGATGTTGAGCTTCTGATAGTCCATGCATAGTCTCCACCCGGTGACCGTCCGTGTTGGAATAAACTCATTCTTTTCATTGTGAATTACTGTCATGCCTCCCTTCTTTGGTACACATTGCACCAGACTCACCCACGAACTATCCACAATGGGGTAGAAAACCCCGGCATCCAACCACTTGATTATCTCTTTCTTGACCACCTCTTGTATCAGTGGATTCAATCTCCTTTGGTGTTCAACACTCGGCTTTATTCCTTCCTCCAATTGGATTTTATGCTCACAAATTCTGGTGGGAATCCCTCGGATGTTTGATATTGTCCATCCAATTTCTTGTCGGTGTTCCCGCAAGACATTCAACAATTTACCTACCTGCACATCATCCAACAAAGAGGAAACAATTACGGGTAAAGTATCATTAGAGACAAGAAATTTATACCTCAAATGTGATGGAAGTGGCTTGAGCTCAAGTTGTAGTGGATCAATGATGGAAGTCTTTGCGGGAGGAGTAGCTCGGTTCTCTAAGTCAAGAGAGAGCTTCTTCGGTGCATAAGAGTAGGACCACGTCCTTCTAATGCATTCACTGCTTCTACATATCCCTCCATGTCTTCACCATCAAAATTTACCAAGATTGCCGCCAAGGCCTCACCAAATAACTCTTCCTCCATCTTCATGTCACTAGCATCCTCGACCTCATCAACAACATCTATTACCGAGATCCCTTCATATGCATTCGGCAACTTCAAACCCTTACTAGCCTGGAAAATGACTTCCTCATCATTCACTTGGAATTTGATTTAATTTCGTTCCGAGTCCATAAAAGCTCTTCCCGTAGCAAGGAATGGTCTTCCTAATATGATAGGAATTTCCTTGTCAACCGCACAATCAAGGATAACAAAGTTGGCTGGGAGAAGAAACTTCCCCACTTTCACTAAGATATCATCAGCAATACCCACGGGTCTCTTGATTGAACGGGAGACCATTTGCAATCGCATACTTGTAGTTCATGGAAACCCCAATCCCTCTTGCTTGTAAATAGCTAGAGGCATCACATTTGTGCTAGCACCATTATCACAACGTGCCCTAGAAAAATCTCTCAACTGATAGTACATGGGATGGTGAATGCTCCCGGGTGTTCCTTCTTTTCAACGGTTCGTAGCAATAATAGAACTAAACCGGTGATTCATACTAACCACTTCACTCTTGGTAGATATCTTCTTGATCATCAAGTCCTTTAAGTATTTGGCAAATCCTAGCATCTCTTGGAAAGCCTCCAAGAAAGGGATGTTTACCGACAATTGCTTCAAAATATCATAGAACTTCTCGAACTTGCCATCATCTACCCTTCTTGCAAGCCTTTGAGGGAATGGAGAAGCAGGTCGAGGAATCGGTGGAGGAGCTTTTGGGGTCTCCTTCACATTTTCCTTAACCTCTTCATGCTTTGCTTTTTGGATTTTCACCTCTTGGGAGGGATTTTCACTTTCAACAACAACCGGCACTTCAATTTGTGCCTCAACTTCTTTCTCAATATCATCTACCTCAACTACTTGTTCACTTTCATCTTGAAGGACTTTCTTGCTTCTAGTAGTAATAGCCATTCAATGAGAAGATGGAACGCTCACATTCCCCTTTGGTTTGAAAATTGCATCACTTGGAAGAGTACCTTTGAGCTTGGGATTTTGTTCTCTTGACAAGTCTCGTATTTGCATCTCAAGCTTTTGCATAGAGGTGGTATGTGACCCCACAATTTCGGACATGTTCTTCATTGTAGCATCACCTATCTCTTGATTTTGCAAGATCTTTTTAAGCATCCCTTCCAATTTGGATTCATTTGAGGGACCCTCCTTTTAATATTGCCCCTTCGATGGAACATAGGGGTTGGAGCTCCGGTTGGCATAATTGCTATTTTTGTTGTTCATATTACCTCGACTCGACCTACCTTGGTCATTGCACCAATTTTGTTGGCCTTGCCCTTGCGGGTTTGGCCTCCGTTGATTTTGTTGGCGATACCCTCCTTGAGAATTATGAACATAATTGGCTTCTTCAAACTCTTGATTTCTCGTCGGTTGCATGTCTTCCACAACATTTTCCTTCTTTGTTTGACTCTCCGTGAACATCTTCATCAACACATAAATGTTTGTGGGAAGACCGGTAATCAATTGGTATCTCTCTTGATTTTCTTTGATCACGTTGGTAAGAGAGGGAGTATCATAGGAAATTCCACCATTAGCATCCTCAGCATGCCATGTTTGATTGTGTTTGGCCATTTTATCCAGAATCTGCATAATCCGGGTGAATGATTTGTCCATGAAAGATCCGTCTGCTGCATTTTTTGCTATGGACTGGTACAATGGATCCAAACCCATGTATAACTTCTCCATCAGAATAGCATCCGGAAACCATAGTTCGATTACCTCACTAAGTATAGCTTGAATCGGTCACATGCTTCATGTAAGTGTTCTCCTGGTATTTGTTTGAAGAAGAAGATTTTATCACTAAGCTCAGACTTCTTGTTTTGTGGGAACCACTTGGATAAGATGGCTGGAACCACTTGGATAAGATGGTACGGACAAGCTCGGGCCAAGAAGTGAAAGATTGAGGAGGTAGATTTTGAATCCACTTTCTCTCTTGTCCAGTCAGTGAGTAGTTGAATACTCGCAATCTCAAGGCGTCATCTGTTACATTGTTCTGTTTATGCATGGCGCACACACCCAAGAAATTCCCAAGGTCTTGTTTGGATCATCACCGGTAGAGTTCCTGAATAATCCTTCTGCCTTAAGAATTAGGATCAACCCGTGCTATACTTTGAATGTAGCAGCTTCAACCCGTGGAGGAAGGATAGCGTTAGTATCATCAAGATATTCCTCAATGTCCGCAAAGGGATTCTCCTCTTCATCATAATCGGCCATTCTTACCTATCACACCAAGCAAAGCAAGAAAAATGTGATGGAATAGAAAAGATGTAAAGTAAAGTTCACAATAGTTAGTAATTTGAAAATCGTATTCCGCGGCAACGGTGCCAAAATTTGATACGCTCAAATTACACCTTAAAATAGTGTAAAGAGATCGATGCCAAATATAGTAACCCAACGAGGTTGGGGTCGAATCCCACAGGGAATAGGCGTGAAAAGTTTACTTGAGTAGTGTGAATCTTAACTTAAATCGTATTTCTATTCTGTTAGAGTAACAAGAGTATGGTAATAGATTGAATTGTAATTTTGTGAAATAGTAACAAGTATGATTAGATAAGGTTGTAATTAATTTTATTATCTAAAACAAATTTGTGTCCCATTTAATGAAATGTAATGCTATCGGTTTCAATATGATATATTTCCAATGGAAGCTCCTTTTGATATGCAAATGACTTCTAAATGACTACCCAATATTTTCCAATAGTTAGGTAGTATTTCTCTTTATGATTTTTCCAAATATAAAAGAGTTGCAATTAAGAGTAATCAATTTATGCCAAATAAAATCCACTTATTCCTAAGAGATTCTATTTAACAAGGTTTAAAACCTTGAGTCTTTGATATTTACTTCTACCAAACCCTAACTCACTTTTCCAAGTAAAGAAAGAATATAATGGCACTTGTTAATCCTTGCAACCACCAACAATAAATGAAGAATGAGGAGTAAATAAATATAAATCAACCATTATACATATATTCAATGTTAAACACCCATTGACATTACAACCATTTATGGTCCACAACCTTAGTATTTAAAACTAGCCAGGCATGCTAAAAAACAAAACGAAGAGAATATTAAATGTCATAGTGCTTACAAAAGTGCAAGATTCTCCAACCTTCAAAGCTTCCAAAAGATGGGACTATTCAAAGTTTGGATTGTAGCTCTTTTTCCAGACAAGATGCCCCCATAAAACCCCAATAAATCTATTTATAATGGGCTTAAACTCGGGGCCGATTTCAGACAAAAATGCCCTTCCAGGTCAAATACGCGACCGCATTTATTTAACATAACAGATATGCGGTCCACATTCTCTTCAAGTCCACAGTATCTTCAAAAACCTAGGTTCCAGGAAGTCATCACATTCAGGTTATGCAGTCCGCATTGTTGATATGCGACCGCATAGTGTCATCGCATTTCTGATCTCAGCCACTTCTATAGGAGGTCTGCGATCCATTATGGGGCCCGCAAACCTATTATGCGGTCGCATAATAGACCGCATTTCTTCACTTGGAACTGACCTATACTACTCGGAATGACACCAAAGTTTTTAAGCAAGTCATAAATGACATAATGGAACTATTTCCGGTCTCAGAATTCCATTTGGACTTCGATAACACAAAAACACATCCCAGATCAATATATGAACTTAAGAAACTCTTGTTTCGATATTGGGCGCCGAAACGCTCCCGGGTTATCAAAAACCCATTCATAACATACGCCCAAGTCTGAAATCATCATACGAAGCTGCTGAAACCATCAAAACTCGATTCCGAGGTCGTTTACTCAAAATGTTGACCGAAGTCAAACTTGGCATTAAAGGCCAACCTTAAGGAACCAAGTGTTCCTATATCACTCTAAACACTTCCGAATTCCGCACCACCCATCCCCGCAAGTAATAAATCATAATAAGCCGCTACGGGATGTCTCATTTAGGGGAATTGGGTCGTGATACTCAAGACGACCGGTAGGGTTGTTGCACTCTACCTCTGCCTCGGCCTCTACCAGTCGAAGAATGAGACTCGCGCCCTGAAGGATGCACAGACATAGATGATCATGTTGCTGAATTTGCTAGTTGTGCCATACCCACAAAATCTCTATTTGGTAAATCTCACATCATATTACCCCGACGTACACATGTATAACAAGCATCAGAATTGAATCGGCATTAGCCCAAGTGTCCTCTACCACAGATGTCACACTACGGCGGAAATGACCATGTCTTCCCTGAACATCGCTGTCACTGCAAACTCGATGTCCGTGAGCTCTCACCTAGTCCTGACTCAGTATAGCGGTCATACTTGTAATCCTGTAACTAAGGTGGTGAAGGTCTAGGTGGTCGTTGGAAGTACTGGGGCCTATAACTACCCTGAGACTGCTCCTGAAACCTGACAAATCTCATCCTCTTACGTTGTCCTGACTCAGTCCTCTCTATACCATACTGTCGATGCCTACCCATTTCTATACTATGTGCAAATGCCTGAATTCAGGAGATATCCATATTATCCTACAATGCAGCGGTGGCACATGCCTCGGTCAACTCTGGGCCAACCGTACTATAAAACTGTGAATCCTGTCATGCATAGTAGCAATTATGGATGGTGAATATCTGGCCAATGAGTCAAAATGGAGACTATGCTCTCGAACACTCATATTTCCCTACTTGAGGGCTAGAAACTAATCGACTTGAGCCCGTTAGATCTCCCGTTGTAAGTATTGGTCAAGGAAGGCATCGGAAAAGTTCTCCCAAATAGCTGGAGGTGCATCAAGCCTGTGGACCTCTCCCATCCCTCGTACCACAAAGGATGGCTATATCTCGGAGTCGAAAAGCTACTAGCTCAACTGCTTCTTTCTCCGTGGCATGCATGACCTAAAAGATCTTGCGAAGCTGATCTATGAAATCCTGTGGGTCCTCCCTCTGATATGTTCCCGTGAACTCTGGGGGACTCAAACCAATAAACTCTCAGATTCTTGAAATCCCAGACCCCTAAAAATCCTACACTAGTGGGTGCCTAGATTGTTGCTGGGTAGCTACCAAATATGTCAACAAATTCCCCGCACTCCTCAAGTCCTGATCTGATCGAAGCGGAGGGGGAGCTGGATGTGCGGTCTCCTTAAGAATCTCCTGAGGTGGTGGAAGAGCCTGTAATGGTAGAGTAGGGGTCTCTCCCTAGGCCTCCGATGGGGCCCGCATTTCTTCACTTGGATCCATTATGCGGCCCGCAAACCTATTATCCGATAGGTTTGCGGGCCCCATCAGCGCATTGAAAGCGAATTCTAGAACTTAAAGTTCAAATTTTGATTCAATTTGGTTTTGGGGTCGAATTCTTAGTTTCTTTGTGGTCTTTCACGTTCCAAAAATTTGAGCGAGTCTGTATCGTGAATGCAGACCTGCCAGTGCCTCTGGACGGGGTCCCGGGGGGCTCGGGTGAGTTTCACACCCCTCGGAGCTAAATGCTAAAAATAAGAAAATTTCAGGTCTGTTTTCCTTCTCCGCGTTCGCGGGGGGTGACCGTGTTCGCGAAGAAGGAACTGGGCAGGGATGGTGAATTCTCTGTGCATTCGCACTAAGGTCCCCATGATCGCGATATATTGAGTTTCTGACCCAGTGCGTTCGCACACCTCCCCCGCGTTCGCATAGGGTATGGATATGGGCCAGCCCAACTTGCCCCTTACCCTATTCGTCTGCAGCCCACCTGTCGCGTTCGTGAAGGTCTATCCCAGCAAGCCTTCGAGTTCGCAGTGTGTTCAGTGTTTGCAAAGAAGGCCCTGAGGGCCTGGTCGCTTAGGCATCGCGAACGCACTGCCCAGGCTGCGTTCGCATAGAGGAAACAACTTGGCAGTGTGTTTTTATAACGGGATTAATTCATTTTTCCTCACCTTCTTCTATTTCCTTGGGGTAATTTTGAGCATTCAAGAGGGGAAAACGACCTAGTTATTGGAGGTAAGTAATTCCTACCCTAAAATTAGTCTATTACTTGGATTCTTAGGTAGATTAACTTATTAAATAGTGGTAATTCAAGGGTTAGAGTAAAAACCTAGGTTTTATAAAAATTGGGAGAATTACCAAGGAATTTGCCATAAGTTATGAGTTTTTGGAGCGTTCTTGACCCAGGAAGAAGGCTCTACACGAGGTGAGTCTCCTTTCTAACCTTGTAAGATGGAATTGTTCCCATAGGTGATCTAAATGCTATGTGATAATGTTCGTGGGGGCTACGTACTTACAAAGTGACAAGAGTCTGTACGTAGCGGCTATTATTTTTATGTCCGGGTAGTTAGGCCCACATCACGTCTTGTGTTTTTCCTCAAAATGAATTATATTCTTCATGAATTCATGTTATATGTAGCCTTGTTCCCTGAGATCATGGAATTTGATAATTTAAAGGAATTGTTCACTGGAAAGTAATTTATGAAGAATATTGTGTGTGCATGTGACCGCTTCGCAATTTACAGTCCGCGAGCGCAGTGTTATTTCCCCCACTCTCATGGAAGCGGGTCGTACGCCACGGTGGATTAAAAGATACATTACGGTTCGGGTCGTTCGACCCTCGGCAGTGCACATATATGATTATTATGATGGCTCAGGCCGGTTTTCCTTATCCCGTATGCGCATGCTAAATTGTTAAATACTTCATGGATATTGAAATGACAGATATTTTGGGGAAAATGAAGTAGTAATTGTTTATTTACTTCCAGTTTTATTTGCATTGTAGTTACTTCAATGTTTACTTTTTTATCATCCTCGTATGCCTATTGTTGTTACCATATCTTATTAATTACATTGTTGGACCCTAGTGAGTGTCAAGTCGACCTCTCGTCACTACCTCTTAGAGATTAGACTAGATACACATTAGGTACATATCTATTTATGTACTCATGCTACGCTTATGTACTTAATTGTACAGGTTCTGAGGCTGGTGCATCTGTTATCAGACCGGAGCTCGATTATGAGTATAGATTGGACCCGACTTCACGGTGAACTGCTTCTCCTGACGATCTTCGGCAGCACCATGGAGTTTTTTTTTTATTCCCATCTATTTCTTCCAGACAGTGGGACGGTTATATTATATATTTTGTATATTCTGTTAGTATGCCCATAGGACTTATGACACTAGTTCCTGGCACACACGTGGTAGATATTATGGTTTACGGGTCTGTATATATATTGGCCCATGCCTCCTTATGACTGCTTTTGGTTAAATTGGCTAATTATCCTTTTCAATTAATGTTTTGCGCTTTAAAACTTGGCACGTGTTGGAATGCTTAATCAAATATTTGAAAATCCTTAGTTATTTGGGTGTTGGCTTGCCTGACCCCGGTGTTGGGCGCCATCACGAGCTGAGTTAGGATTTTGGGTCGTGACAATATGGTATCAGAGCTCTAGGTTCACGTAGGTCTCACAAGTCACGGGCAAACCTAGTAGAGTCTTGTGGATCGGTATGGAGACGACGCGTGCATCCGATGTTCCAGACCCGGGAGGGGCCACTACCCCCGCTGTCCGAGGTCATGGCAGAGGCCGGGGGAGAGCGCCGACCCAAGGTAGGGGACGGGGCATCCTAGAGCTATTCCAGTTGCACCACCACTAGAGGATCCGACTACAGAGGAGCAGGGTGAGGTGCCCCTAGTAGATCCTGCTCAAGTGGACTTTATGACGGCGCCAGGCTTCTAGGAGGTCATGGACCGTATGATGCGGTTTATGGACACTATTTCCCAGGCTGTTTTATTTCCAGCAGCTCCTGCCACATCTCAGGCGGGAGGGGGGCCCAGACTCCTACCGCGTAGGCTGTAAGTCAGGCAACAACATTATATCATACTCCGGGTACACTGCCCGTGGGTGGAGTTCAGCCTGTAGCAGCAACACTTGAGCCCAGACCAGCTGCGGACGGCGATCCGCAGAAGTTATTGGATAGATGGACTTGATTGCACCCTCCAGTCTTTGGGGGTGAGCGACGCGAGGATGCCCAGGATTTTTTTGACAGGTGTAAGGACAGGCTGCACAATATGAGGATATTAGAGTCCCATGAAGTGGACTTCACTACCTTCCAGTTAGAGAGTAGAGCTCGTAGATGGCGGCAGCAGCAGATTCTCCTCCTATCACTTGAGAGCAATTCACTCAGCTATTCCTAGACAGATATATCCCACCCTTTGAGATGGAATAGTTGCGGTATCAGTTGTGAGCAGCTGGAGCAGGGACAGATGTCAGTGACAGATTACGAGGCTAGATTTTCAGAGCTGTCTCACCATGTACTCATGATATTACCCACTGATGCAAATAGAGTGCGGAGATTTGTAGTGGGGTTGCATCCAGGTATTAGGGCCAACATGACTCGAGAGGTGGAGATAGGGACTCCTTATCAGCTCGTGGCAGAGATTGCTTGCATGATCGATGGTTATCGGTCGAGGAGCAGGGAGCAGGGGCAGCAGGTAAGAGGGATAGATTCTTTGGAGATCTCAGAAGTGCCCTAGTTAGGGGCAGAGGTCAGTTTTGTATAGGTCAGCCCAGCAGGCCTCCATATTCAGCACCCCCACCACCTCCCCGAGGTGTTCCAGCAGGCCTCCTATGGGTTCACCACCAGCAGTCAGGGCACCTAAAGGTGGAGGACAGGTCGACAGGGGTCGTCCTAGAGGTGGAGGCCAGTTAGGAGGAGGTCAGTCAGCTCCTGTTCAGTCTGGTGGAGCTCAGTCTTCCGGTGCTCCAACTAGATTCTATGTTATTCCGTCGAGATCAGATGCAGTGGCCTCGGATGCCATGATGACAGGTATTATTTTAGTATGTGGTAGAGAGGCATCAGTGTTATTTGATCCAGGATCCACCTATTCCTATGTTTCAGCCTTGTTTGCTCATTTTCTGGATGTTCCTCGTGAGTCCTTGGGTTCTCCTATAGATGTGTCCACTCCTGNTCTCATTTTCTAGATGTTCCTCATGAGTCCTTGGGTTATCCTATATATGTTTCCACTCATGTGGGCGATTCTGTAGTGGTAAACCGAGTCTATCGGTCTTGTGTGATCACCTTCTGTGGATTCGAGACCCGAGTGGAACTTCTATTGCTCGACATGGTGGATTTTGAGGTTATTCTAGTAATGGATTGGCTATCTCCCTATCATTCCGTGCTAGATTTCCATGCCAAGATAGTTACTTTAGCCATGCCCGAGTTGCCTAGACTAGAGTGGAGAGGTTCCTCAGTTAGTGCTGCCAGCCGGGTTATCTCATTCCTGAAGGATCGAAATATGGTCGAGAAGGGTTGTGTGGCGTATCTTGCTTATGTGCGGGACACCACCACCGAGTCTCCAACGATTGATTCAGTGCCAGTTGTTCGAGAGTTTGCTGATGTATTTCCTTCAGAACTTCCGGGCATGCCTCCGGATCGTGATAATGATTTCTGTATTGATGTGGCTCCAGGTACTCAGCCTATTTCTATTCCCCCGTACCGTATGGCTCCAAAAGAGTTGAAGGAGCAGTTTGAGGGTTCACTAGCTAAGGGGTTTCTCATACTGAGTATCACCTTGGGGTGTTCCAGTCCTATTCTTGAAAAAGAAGGATGGGTCTATGTGGATGTGTATTGATTACCGCCAGTTGAACAAGGTCACTATTAAGAACAAGTATCCAATGTCGCGCATCGATGATTTTTTTGATCAGTTGCAGAGTGCTGGGGTGTTTTCTAAGATTGATTTGAAATCGGGGTACCACCAATTGAAGATTCGAGCCTCGGATGTTCCGAAGACTTTTTTTCGTACGAGATATGGTCATTATGAGTTCCTAGTGATGTCCTTCGGCTTGAGTAATGCCCCAGCGGCATTTATGGACTTGATGAACAGGGTGTTCAGGACGTATATTGATTCCTTTTTCATTGTCCTTATTGATGACATTTTTATCTACTCATGTAGACTGGGGGAGCACGAGCAGCATTTGAGAGTTGTGCTCCAGACTTTGCGAGAATAGAAGCTATATGCTAAGTTCTCCAAGTGTGAGTTCTAGTTGGATTCCATGGCATTTTTGGGGCATGTGGTATCCGGAGAGGGTATCAAGGTTGATCCTCAGAAGATTGAGGCAGTTCAAAGTTGGTCGCGTCCTACTTCAGCTACGGAGATCAGGTGCTTTTTGGGCCCAGCGGGCTATTATCGCGGACTTGTAGAGGGGTTCTCTTCTATTGCAGCTCCATTGACTAGATTGACTCAGAAGAATACCCCATTCTGATGGTATAACGAGTGTGAGGTGAGCTTTTAGAAGCTCAAGACAGCATTGACCTCAGCACCAGTTCTGGTATTGCCTTCCGGTTCTGGGATGTATACAGTGTATGGCGACGCTTCACACGTTGGTTTGGGGTGTGTGTTGCCTTACCTCCCAGTTTATCAGGAGTTCATCCGGTCTTTCACGTATCCATGCTCCGGAGGTACCACGCCGACATCTCTCACGTGGTTGATTTCAGCACTATTCAGTTGGATGAGAGGTTGGGCTACAAGGAGGAGCCAGTTTCTATTATTGATAGGCAGGATCGCCAGTTGAGATCCAAGAGAATTTCTTCCGTAAAGGTCCAGTGGAGGGGCCAATCAGTCGATGAGGCGACCTGGGAGTCCGAGGAGGACATGTGGAGCAGATATCCACATTTATTCAGCACTTCAGGTATGATTCTAGACCCGTTCGAGGAGGAACGTTTGTTTAAGAGGTGGACAATGTAAGGACCTGATCGGTCGGCTTATGTATCAGGACCCCATTCCCCTAAATGAGACTTCCCGTAGCGGCTTATTATAATTTATTATATGCGGGGAGGGGTGGTGTGGGATTCAGAATTGTTTAGAGTGATATAGCACTTGGTTCCTTAAGGTTGGCCTTTAAGGCCAAGTTTGACTTCGGTCAACATTTTGAGTAAACAACCTCGCGAGTTTCGACGGTTCCGGTAGCTTCGTATGATGATTTTGGACTTGGGCGTATGTTCGTAATGGATTTTGGATGACCCTGGACCGTTTCGGCGCCCAATATTGAAATAAGAGTTTCCTTAAGTTCATATTGTGGTTTGGGGCATGTTTTTGTGATATCGAGCTCTGAACGGAATTCCGAGACCGGTAATAGTTCCGTTATGTTATTTATGACTTTCTTGCCAAATTTGGTGTCATTCCGAGTAGTATAGGTCAGTTCGGCGTATTGAAAGCGAATTCTAGAACTTAAAGTTCAAAGTTTGATTCAATCTGGTTTTGTTGTCGAATTCTTAGTTTAGTTGTTGTCTTTCACTTTCCAAAAATTTGAGCGAGTCCGTATCGTGAATGTAGACCTGCCAGTGCCTTTGGAAGGGGTCCCGGGGGGCTCCGGTGAGTTTTGGACCCCTCGGAGCTAAATGCTAAAAACCAAAACATTTTAGGTCTGGTTTCCTTCTCCGTGTTCATGGGGGGAAGCCTGT
>ML438930.1:27057-153774 GCA_005239525.1 Nicotiana knightiana
ACGTTCGCAAAGAAGGAACTGGGCAGGGGTGGTGAATTCTCTATGCATTCACACTAAGGGCTCCTCGATCGCGATATGTTGGTCTACTGACCCAGTGCGTTCGCACACCTCCCCCACGTTCGCATAGGGTCTGGCTATGGGCCAGCCCAACTTGCCCCTTACCATGTGCATCCGCAGCCCACCTTCCATGTTCGCGAAGGTCAAGCCCAGCTAGCCTCCGCAATCGCAGTGTCTCCTCTGCATTCACATAGAAGGCCCATGAGGGCCTGGTCGCTTAGGCATCGCGAACGTACTTCCCAGGCTGTGTTCCCATAGAGGTAACAACTGGGCAATGTGTTTTTATAACTGGATTAATTCATTTTTCCTCACCTTCTTCTTCTTACTTGAGGTAATTTTGAGCATTCAAGAGGGACAAACGACCTAGTTATTGGAGGTAAGTAATTCCTACCATAAGCTTAGTCTAATACTTGGATTTTTAGGTAGATTAACTCATTAATTAGTGGAAATTTGAGGGTTAGAGTAAAAACCTAGGTTTTATAAAAATTGGGAGAATTACCAAGGAATTTGCCATGAAATCACGCAAAAACTATATATTAATGATCCTTAGGTTATGGGTAATTGATTCCATAAAAAATTTCCGGAATCCGAGCATGTGGGCCCGGGGGTGTATTTTAGGATTTTTCAGAGTAAGGTGAAATAACTAAGTAAATAGGATAATTCCATACTTTTGAGTATAAATTGATATATTTGTGTAACATTTGTCTAGTTTCGAGTCCTTGGGTGTCGAGTTTGGAGTTTCGGGCGCGTTCTTGACCCGGGAAGAAGACTATACACGAGGTGAGTCTCCTTTCTAACCTTGTAAGAGGGAATTGTCCCCATAGGTGATCTAAATGCTGTGTGCTAATGCTCGTGGGGGATACGTACGTACAAAGTGACGAGAGTCCGTACATAACGGCTATTATTCCTATGTCCGGGTAGTTAGGCCCACATCATGCCTTATGTTTTTTCTCGTAATGAATTATATGCTTCATGAATTCATGTTATAGGTAGCCTTGTTCCATGAGATCATGGAATTTGATAATTTAAAGATGAAGAATATTGTGTGTGCATGTGACCGCTTCACAATTTACATTCCGCGAGCGGAGTGTTATTTTCGCCTCTCTCATGGGAGCGTGCCGTATGCCATGGAGGATTAAAAGATACATTATTGTTCGGGTCGTTTAACCCTTGGAATGCACATATATGACTATTATGATGGCTCAGGCCGGTTGTCCTTATCCCGTATGCGCATACTAAATTGTTAAGTATTACATGGATATTGAAATTGGGGAAAATGAAGTAGTAATTGTTTATTTACTTCAAGTTTTATTTGCATTGCAGTTACTTCAATTTTTACTATTTATCATCCTCGTATGCCTATTGCTGTTACCATATCTTAATAATTATATTGCTGGACCCTAGTGAGTGTCAAGTCGACCTCTCGTCACTACCTCTTCGAGATTAGACTGGATACTCATTAGGTACATATCTATTTATGTACTCATGCTACGCTTCTGTACTTAATTGTACAGGTTCTGAGGCTGGTGCATCTGGTTATTAGACCGGAGCTTGATTCTGAGTATAGATTGGACCTGGCTTCATGGTGAGTTGCTTCTCCTGACGATCCTCGGCAGCACCATGGAGTTTCTTTTGTTATGCCCATCTATTTCTTGCAGACAGTGGGACAATTATATTATATCTTTTGTAAATTCTGTTAGTATGCCCGTAGGACTTGTGACATTAGTTCCTGGCACACACGCGGTAGATATTATTGTTTATGGGTCAGTATATATATTGGCCCACGCCTCCTTATGATTGTTTTTGGTTAAATTGTCTAATTATCCTTTTCAATTAATGTTTTGAGCTTTAAAACTTGGCATGTGTTGGAATGTTTAATCAAATACGTGAAAATCCTTAGTTATTTGGGTGCTGGCTTACTTGAACCTGGTGTTGGGTGCCATCACGACCCGAGTTAGGATTTTGGGTCATGACATAGAGGTTCCAGTTCAGATGGTAACTAGAATTATAACTATGCTTTAGCGGGTCGACAGGACCAGGAGTCTTAACCAGACGTTGTGATAGGTATGTTGACCATTTGCTCTCACGATACTTATGCCTTGATAGACTCGGGATCTATTTTAACGTGTATTACCCCATTTGTCATGGGGAAGTTTTGTATAGTGCCTGAAATACTAAGTGATCCTTTTGCAGTATCTACACCGATCGGAGAATCGATTATTGCTAGACAGTTTTACCGAGGTTGTACGGTGACAGTTTGTGGTCGTTAGACCACATCATACCTAGTTGATGCTATCATGGGCATGGATTGGTTGGCATCTTGCTATGCCACAGTTGATTTTCCAACAACGACAACCTAATTTCATTTTCCGGGTGAGTCAGTCCTTGAATGGGAAGGTAATACAGCAACACCCAGAGGTAGGTTTATTTCTTATCTGAAGGCGAGGAAAATTATCGCAAAAGGTACATTTATCATATTGTGCGAGTTAGAGATATAGATGATGAGATACCTACACTTCAATCTATTCTAGTAGTCAAAGAGTACGCAAATGTAATTCTAGATTCCAGGTATTCCTCCAGAGCGAGAGATTAATTTTGTCATCGATTTGCTTCTGGGAACTCAACCATATCCATCCCTCTGTATAGAATGGCACCTGCCGAATTAAAGGAGTTGAAGGAGCAGTGAAAAAATTTGCTGGAGAAAGGTTTCATAAGGCCCAGTACCTCACTTTCGGGTGCATTGACACTCTTTGTGCGGAAGAAAGACGGCTCACTGAGGATGTATATCGATTATAGGCAGCAGAACAAGGTAACTATTAAGAATAAGTATCCACTTCCAAGGATAGATGACTTGTTTGATCAGTTGTAGGTAGCTAGATGCTTTTCAAAGATAAATTTGAGGTCGGGTTACCACCATGTCAGATTTCGGGAGAATGATATTCCTAAGACAGCCTTCAGGAACTGATATGGCCAATTCGAGTTCCTAGCCATGTCCTTCGTGTTGAAAAATGCACCAGTCGTATTCATGGACTTGCTGAATAGCATATTCCGGCCATACTTAGATTTGTTCGTGATAGTGTCTATTAATGATATTCTGGTTTATTCACGTTCAGAGGATAAGCATGCGGACCACCTGAACGGTACTCCAAACCCTCTGTGGATGTAAATTATATGCTAAGTTTTCAAAATGTGAGTGATGGCTAAAGTCTGTAGCATTCTTGGGGCTCATTGCAATGGATGTAGGTATTAAGGTAGATACTCAGAAGATTAAGGTTTTGAAATCCTGGCCTAAACCTACCACTCCGACAGAGGTTTGTAGCTTTATAGGCTTAGCAGGATACTACCCGAGGTTTGTAGAGGGTTTTTCTTCCCTTTCAGCACCATTGAAAAAGTCGACGCACAAAGCAACTAAGTTTCAGTGGGCAAAGGCTTGCGAGCAGAGTTTCCAAGAGCTTAAGAACATGTTGACCTCAGCGCTAGTTCTAGCACTTCCAGAAGGTCCAGATAGTTATGACATGTATTGTGATGCCTCATGTGTCAGGTTAAGATGTGTCCTGATGCAACATGGGAAGGTAATTGCGTATGCTTCAACGCAGTTAAGGAAGCACGAGCAGAATTATCTGACCCACGACCTCGAGTTAGTTGCAGTTGTCCGTGCACTTAAGATATGACACCATTATTTATATGGTGTTCATGTTGATATATTCACAGATCATAAAAGCCGGCAATATATCTTCAAGCTAAAAGAGTAGAATTTACGACAGAGGCGATGGCTTGAGTTATTGAAATATTATGATTTTAATATTCCCTACCACCCAGGGAAAGCTAATGTTGTAGCAGATGCCTTAAGTCGCTGATCTATGGGTAGCTTAGCAACACTAGAGGCCGAGAAAAGACAATTAAATAGAGAGATTCATCAATTGGCTTGGTTAGGGGTTCAGTTAGTAGACTCTGGTGATAGTGGAGTTATACTCCAAAATACTGCAAAATCATCTCTCATAGTTGAAGTATAGAAGAGCCAGTGCGAGGACCTAGAGTTGGTCGAGTTGAGAAAGAGAGTCCCGCACCAAAAGAAGCCGTTGTTAGAGCTCAAGGAAGATGAGGTTCTCAAATATAGGGGTCGTCTGTGTGTTCCAGATGTAGCAGGGCAACGAGACATGATTATGTCAGAGGCACATTCTTCGTGGTACTCCATTCATCCTGGGTCTATGAAGATGTACCATGACATGAAGGATGTGTACTGGTGGAACGATATGAAGAAGAATATTGCTGAGTTTCTCGCTCAGTGTCCTAGTTGCCAGCAGGTAAAGGTAGAGCACAAGAAGCCCGGAGGGCTAATGTGGACTATAGAGATCCCGACGTGGAAATGGGAGGCGATAAACATGGACTTTTTCACGAGTTTACCTCGTTCTCATTGTAAGTTTGATTCCATATAGGTGATAGTCGATAGGCTCATGAAATAAGCTCATTTCCTACTAGTCAGATCTACATATACAGCAGAAGAATATACAAAGTTATATATTAAGGAGATAGTGCGGCTACACGGAGTACCGGTATCTATTATATTTGACTGTAGACCCCAGTTTACACCACATTTTTTGAGGTCATTTCAGAGAGGTCTAGGGACTCAGGTGAATCTTAGCATAACTTTTCATCCACAGGCTGATGGACAAGCCGAACGCACAATTTAGATGCTCGAGGATATATTACGAGCATGTGTGTTAGATTTTAAAAGTATTTGGGATGAACATTTACCTCTTATCGAGTTTGCATATAATAACAGTTACCTCTCCAGTATCGATATGGCTGCGTACGAGACTTTGTACGGGCGTAAGTGCAGATCTCCTATAGGGTGGTTTGATGTTGGAGAATCTAGGTTACATGGGCCAACCCTGGTTCGGCAGGCCATAGAAAAAGTAAAGATTATTTGGGAGAGACTATTGACAGCCCAGAGTCGTCAGAAGTCATATTCTGACATACGCCTATGAGACTTAGAGTTCTGGGTTAATGATTTGGTATTCTTAAAAGTATCACCTATGAAAGGAGTAATGAGGTTTGGCAAGAAAGGCAAGCTTAGCCCATGGTATATTGGGCCTTATAGGATCGTTCGAAGAGTGAGCCAAGTAGCTTATGAGTTAGAATTACCATTAGAATTGGAGTCTGTTCATCCATTTTTTCACGTATTTATGCTACGGAAGTGCATTGGCGATCCTACCCGAGTGGTGCCCAAGGATGATGTACAGATTACGGAGGACTTTTCATACGAGGAATTTCTGGTTTCCATCCTATACCGACAAATCCGCAAGCTACAAAATAAGGAGGTAGCCTCCGTGAAGGTTTTATGGAGAAACAAGAATGTGGAAGATATGAAGTGGGAAGCGGAGGAAGAAATGAAGTCTAAATACCTCCACCTATTTGAAATTGAAGATGGATCGAGATGGGATACCTCAGCACAACTCTATTTAGGCTAGTAGGTCATCAGGTAATCTCTAATTTTTGACTTTCAGAATTTATAATGGATAGTTGTGTGACGCCAAGTGTTGCTATTTGTAGACATTGACCATGTGTGGCATGTATAGTATGTTTTTTGGCTGCATACAGGTTGGTTTTAATCTAGTATACGAAGGAGCCTTTGGTAAAATTTTCCCAAAGTCTCTAAGAATAAAATTTTGAGGACGAATGTTTCTAAGGGGGGAAGGATGTTACATCTCGCGTTTTCATACGTTAAAGTTTCATCGTAAGTTAATCAACGTAAGTTCGGGAATAAGGTAATTTTGGTATTATAAGCATTATGCTATTTCAAACACACGATGAGTAAAATCGTGAATGAGAGAGGGTAAGCAAATAGAAGAAAATGAGTTTCGTCAAAGTTTGGCAATTTTTAATAAAATACGGTCCAAGTTATAATACCTCGTATTTATGGACAAGTGCCATACAAGGTGCCATATGACCATTCATAGTATGATGTATAAGGTGTATTGAAAATGAGTAGTATTTTAAGTAGTTTGCATAATTCTTATTTACATGGGCAATTGGTTAACTTTTCGTTTAATGCTAAATTAACCATGTAATTAAGGATTTGTGGATAACTGTAGGTGGGGAAAAAGCCCCCATGTGGTAGCAAGTGGAGGAAGATTTGATAGTGACTCTTGACTTTAGACAATCAATTAAGAGGACACATGGATAATATTCTAAGACATTTCTTGCAAACACGTAAAAAGGGAAGTCATATTAGGCATCCCTACATTTGTCTTGAATTAATATCAAAATTCATTTGGTAAGGGAGATATATAGAAAGGCAAAGCCAAGAACAAAGGTGAGGGAATTTTGAAATTTATACGAGACTCCATATTATAATAGCAATGGGATTTTGCGCATCTAAGGTAGTACGGTGCAATCTTTCTCAAGAATATCATATGGATTTTTACCTACTCCATGTATTTTAAGGCTAAGCCCTTCCTTCATTTTGGCATGATCTTGTAATTACACGAGTTTGATAATGAGGCATAATGAGATATTTGTATTCCTGAACTTATTTACATTATGCTAGTCTCATAAATTATAGTATCCTCTCTTATCGGGGCTTTATATTCAATTAAGTATTGTCTTTTTCCAGTAAAGAGAGAAAAGGTTATATATATATACAGTAGTTTCACCACCATCGAGCTATAATCGGTGGGCATGCCCCTATTGAGCAACCTCTGATCAGATGGTAAGTTATATACCGAGCCTACTATGGTCAAGCACCTATGAGCCAGCCCAACATGGTCGAGATACGGATCCTAGTATGGCCGAGCGCGTATGATCGAGCGTACTACGGCGGAGCAGTTACACGTTCTGAGTCATATAGAGCCCGCCATTTATTTTACTTACTATATTGAGAGAGTTGAGTCAGTATCAGCAGGTAAGTACATCTCCAGGTCATCTTTGACTCCAAATTACTTTCAGTAATTATATTATCAGTTGAGTTTCAGCATTCAGTTATTATATTGCCTTACATACTCGGTACATTATTTCGTACTGACATCCCTTTTCTAGGGACGCTGCATTTCATGTGTGCAGGTTAAGATAGACAGGCGGGCAGTCCTCGACCACAAAATTTCGAAGCATGGTATTGAGGTCGACAAGGCCAAAATTAAGGTGATGTCCAATGCCCCCCTACATCCGTAAAGGGACTGAGGTGCTTCTTGGGTCATGCGAGGTTCTATCGCCGATTCATCTAAGACTTTTCTAAGGTGGTAAACAAAATTGTGTAAACTTTTGGAGAAGGACGAAAAGTTCCATTTCAACGAAGATATTATCAAGGCATTCGAATTGCTCAAGTTCAAGTTGATTACTACTCATATTATCACCGCACCGGATTGGAGCTTGCCTTTCGAGCTCATGTGTGATGCAAGTGATGTGGCGGTTGGAGCAGTATTGGGGAAACGTGTCAAAAAAATCTTCCTTCCGGTTTACTATGATTTTAAGACCATGAGTAATGCCCAAGTCAACCACACAGTGACTGAAAAAGAGCTCCTTGATATTTTCTTTGTTACATCCCGCATTTCGTGTGTTAAAGTTTCGTCTTCAGTTAATTGACATAGACTCGGGGATGATATCATCTTGACGTTAACGTATTTGCGCTATTTATAACAAGCGATAAATAAGCGTCATGAAGGATAAAGTGTACACGAATTAAAGAAAATGAGTTTCGTTGAAAGTGGTCAATTTGGGATAAAATACGGGTCGAGCGATAATACCCGATAATTATGAACTAGTACCATACAAGGTACCATATAACCATGGTAGTATAATATATAAAGTATATTAAAAATAAGTATAATTTTAAGTAAATTGAGATAATTTCTAAATTATGCGGATAATTGATTAATTACCGGGTAATGAGACATTACCCAGTTAACTAATAAGTTGATAAAATTTTATAAAATACACCCCCAAAAACGTTGCAAGAAGCCACAAATCTAAAGAATGACTAAGTAGTCATATAGTCCTAGGTGGCTATCTAGGATTTATTTGGAATTAACAAGTAAAGACTTATGATAGGTCTTATCTCATTCTTTCATTTTGTGTGAAAGTACTCAAGTTACTGGGTAGTCTTACTAAAATTAGCTCATACAATCACTTTGATGCCAAATCAATCCAGTCTGTTGATCTACCATTCCTAATTTGAGCAAGATATTTTCAAATGGAAAAAAGAAGAAGGAAAAAACGTTCATAATGCAAGTAAGAACCATAAATACCATTTTCCTAGTTCCAATTGATTCTAAGAACAGAAGCTAAAGTCCATCTTAAGTCCATCTTTCGTTTCTTAATTCAAAAGCAAGAAACGTATGTCTTTCCTAGTTCAATACTACAAGGACAAAAGCTAAAGTCCATCCAAGTTTTGCGGTTCTATAGGAGTACGGTGTAATCTTCTCCAAAGGTATTATACGAATTTTTCCGTACTCCAGGTATGTTAAGGCTATCCCTTCTTTCTTTTGGCATGGTCCAAATTATACTGAAGAAACGAGCAATTACACAGTTTCTATAAATTACTCTATTCATAGAAGTAGTAGGGGTGTCTATATTCTTGATTCCCCATGAGAATTATTATTATATTCTGTTCATGGGTCTCGAAAATACGCATGTTGGTAAAGTTTATTTCATGATATTAATCAGAGGCATTATGGCCTTATGACGTACCCAAAGATTTTATTGACGTATTTCATGTGCATTTCATGCATTTACATATGCACATTGACCTATGACCAGATGGCGTTATATACTCATATATATGTAAATATATGTATATGGGATATGGAAGAAGGTTACGGCGTTATATACGCACCACCACTTGATCAGCTGGTATATGATGATGATGTTGCCCACAGTGGCTGAAATATGGTTCAAACGGCATTTATACGCGTATATATGTATGTATATTCAAACGGCATTATACACGCGTATATATGTATGTATATATATGTATATGGGATATGGGAAAGGTTATGGCGTTATATACGCACCACCACCTTATCAGCTGGTATACGATGATGATTTTGCCCACAATGGCCGATATGATATGATGGGATGCCCTCAGAGGCTGATGAAGTTATGAAACATATACCTATGCACAAAATTACATTCATATGCATATGCATTCTTCTCAAAGTGATTTATGATTTACAAAGTTATTCAGACTTACAGGTTGAGTCATGTACTCTATATTTATTCCATGTCTTATTTACATTATGTGCCTTACATACTGGGTACATTATTCATACTGACGTCCCTTTTGCCTGGGGATGCTGCGTTTCATGCCCGCAGGTCCCGATAGACAGGTCGAGAGCCCTCCAAGTAGGATATCAGCTCAGCAGAAGATGTTGGTGCGCTCCATTTGCTTCGGAGTCTCTTGTTTAGTAAGTATGACTTAGACGGGTATTGTTTGGTATGGCGGGACGCCCCGACCTTTATAAAATTTATGTACTCTTAGAGGCTTGTACAGATACGTCGTATACGTGAAAGATTGTACGGCTTTGTCGTCCTATGTTTTGAGTTTTTAAATGATTATGATGACCTATTAGGCCCGTATGTCACGTGTATATGATAATGTAAAAAGAAAGATACGTTACGTTGGTATTCGTTCGAGTAAGGTATCGGGTGCCCGTCGCGGCCCATCGATTTGGGTCATGACAAAAGTGGTATCAGAGCAGTTCCGTCCTAGAGAGTCTACAAGCCGTGTCTAGTAGAGTCTTGTTTATGGGTGTGTCGTGCACCACACTTATAAGAAGGAGGCTACAAGGAATTTAGGATTGTCATTCTTTCTTCTTACTCTAGATCGTGTGGTAGAGCTCACTTATAAGAATTCAAATTTCGAAATTCTATTTTATTCGTAATAAGACGATACCTATATCCGGAAAGAAGGTTGGAAGAGAGATAGTTGAGAAAAAGCTGAGTCAGAGGAATTGAAGTTTTGTATGATGCCTACGATAAGTAAATTTGAGGTTTTTAGCAGATCATGGGTGTACTGAAAGGTGTAAGCTTCATGATAAGAAGCCTTAAGGCAAGAACGCCTATCCATCTTTATGGTGAAGGACAATGAGAAATTAAGAAGTTAAGTACAAGTTTCAGTATGTAAAACGAGCAAGGTGAAAAAGGATACGAGATACCCAGTATATGAAGGTTAACAACGTTTATAATTGAGGCAGAGAAACATAAGCTTTTTGTGTTTTATTCAATAGTAGCAGAGGTATATATAATTGGCACCCATTCCAGATATGCCCTATGGGGGTTAGCAAAAGTAGTATAAGAAGATATGATGGATGAATTGTTTGCGTTAGTTGACATTTTCGAAGGATATTGCAAAAGTTCTAAAAGATCTCTTTATGAGACACCCAGATTGTACACTCTAAAATAATGCAGCTATATATGTACTACAAAGACATGCACTATAAGCTGAGGGGATATATACTACCTTAGTGTGGCTCGCGTCCATAGTAAAGCAAGAACATTTAGCAACTTGAAGATCCACTGGATGGAGCAAAGGGAAGCTGAAAGCAAAAGAATATGTTGTTCGAGTTTTCAGAATAAAGTGGTAAGCATAAATGTTAGCAGGAAATAAGAAAAGAGTTAATGATGCATTATGAGTATGATATAATACGTGGATGAAAACGGTAGATCAAAAAGATGACAGTATTACAGAATCTATAGTCAAGTAAAGGAAAAGACAAAAGGTGATAGGCTTTGAGACAACAAAAGAGTATAGTCCATAAAGTCATATCCTCATTTCAAGAAAAAAGTTCGTGACTCCAGTGCGACTACCTGAAGGAAAAGTTAAAACCCCTGAATAATAGAAATCAATATGGATTGGTGAACAAGATAAACTAAACATAAATTAGGGACGGGGTGATTTGATAATAGTCGGCCTCATGAGAATTTCATATTTCGTTCCAGCGGTAGTAGAATGGACAACAAAAGAAGGTTCAGGAGAAAATCAGAGAATGGTCATTCTAGAAGACGCTTCCCTAAATCAAGTAATGTAAGAAAAGTTAAGATTAAGGGACTGTAGGTACCAGTTACATTAAGTGTCACCCTCATGAGTAGGGAATTTTGTTATCCTTGATACAGAAGGATTATCGCAAGGGAAGTAAGGGTCACTGGTGATGTGAAAGGCCGCCAAAGATGAAGAGGAAAAACATCTATCGGAAGGTCGTCATAGCTTCAAGTCGTAGTACACTCCTAAAGGGGGGAATATGGAATAATGTGGCATTAAGTCAGAATTAAGTGGTTCTAGTGACTATGGAATGGTAAAGGAAGAATGCGGTAAATGAAAGATGAATGAGATGACACTTATCCAAATCTTACAGATACGCTACGATTCAAGAATATTATGCAAGCATGACGTCCCGGAGAGGAAGTAAAGGTTCCTGCCTGAGTTGTTAGTAATAAATAAAGAGCCAGTGCGAGACATAAGTTAATACGAAGGAAATAACATAAGAAAGATTACAAGGAATATTGATATGAGAATGGGCCAATGAGTAGTTAGTAATTGGTCTGGAATATCCCACTTATGGATAAACAAGAGGTTACAGACGAGTCATCATATCGTGTAAGATAAACATAGTAGGACCTAACATGGAGATTCAGCCTCGAAGAATATCATTATAATACTCAAAGATATATATTCAAAAAAGAGTCGGGGTAGTTAAAGATATTGTATGAGTGCACGGGGATAAAAGAAAGTGCCAGTGGGAAGATAGTCAAAATATCAATTTAGAAGCAACCATAAAAGCACAAGGGCATGGAAATAAGCAACTACAGATGATTACAGGCAAGTAAGGACATCAAAAATGCCCGTAATAAGCCCACAAATTTACGTGAGTTAAGGGTTCTCCCTAAGTACTACAATGAAACACTAGCTGGGGAAATAAGGCAGAACGCTTAAACCTAAGCACAACGACCTAAAGAGGAAATGGTCGTGTAACCACAGTCTCGTAACAACACTGTAAGCCCTCCAAAAGAAAGTGGCACCTACCGAGGCTAATGAACGGGAATTAAAATTAAAAGTAATATTGGAGATCATATGAGTCATACGAAAACTCTGGCATATGTGGGCACTAAGATAAGCTAAGTAAGGATGCAACACGGGGACATAAATACCAAGAAAACTAATAGCTTATCTTGAAAGAAAGCTAAGATGGAACAAAAGAAATTATTCGATGAACTAGAGTTGGTGACGTTATGAACACACTTAAGAATTGGAGTTTTATACCTGCATCATATACAACCATAGAAGATTCTGTATACGTTAAAAGAAAGAATTGATCCCAGGTCATATATTGAAGGAATTTATCATAAATATCCCTCAGCGCCTATGAAAGGCAAAAGTAATAACTAATACCAGGAACCGCATGTCGGAAGATATCTTAAGCCTACATAGAGGCCGATCAGAAAGAAGAAGAGACTAAAGAGTAACATCGACTAACCAAAACAGGAGGGACCAAAAAAATTATAGACCTCGGGATCACTCTTAAGTAGCAGAGGTATAAGAAAGATAGTACAATAGCAATATTTTATAATAGCTTTACGATGAAGCCAATTGAAGAGTACCAGCCTCATAAGAAGTCAGTACGAAGTTCCCACCGGATTGTGTATGCACCGGAGGTGTAAGAATTATAATAGAGCTTCAAGTTATGGACGTGTATTATACCTATGTGGAAGGGAGGTCATGAAAGAGATAGAAGATACTATGTGAGATTTTAAGGTAAGTAAGGTAAAGGTGAACATCGTACAAGATAGTCAAAGGTAAAATATGTGAATAGTCCATACCTTGGATAGAAGGCTAAAAGTGCTGAGATTCAATATCCAGGAATGATAGCGGCATAGTCAGTGGCATATCTCATAGCCTATGGTTTCTAGGTATCGAGGAGGCTAATTAAGACGTTAAAGAAGCGTTAGAGACGATGTGATGTCTCGCTTAATGTCCCAGAATGACATATGTAAATCTGTGATGCAAGTAAGTTGAAAGGTTACAAATAATATAAATAGAGTTGTGTAGGTCGCAAGCCATTGTATGGTGAAGCGACAAGGTTCTAGAAGACAAGAGTGAGGATAAGAAAGGGCGAGTGAGAAGGTAACGAAAATGGATAAGTGCTCAGGATTAAGCCTATGAAAAGAAGAAGAGCAGATGGTTTCTCTAAATTATACAAAGCTCACTATAGCCTGAATGAACTCAAATGAGTCTAAGAATAATAGCATTTAGAATGTCACCCTGTTATTAGAATGAGGGTGTAATTGTGATAGATAAAAGATGACGTTTGGGCCTTCGATTGAGTAATGACTCAAAGAGTATTTCATGAATTGTAAGGGGCTAAAAATGCCCACGTAAGGTGAATCACATTGGGATGCTATAAAATACGATTATTGAAGTCCAGAATCGCCCCTAAGTGGATTAGGAAAATCACTTGAAAGATTCCTTGATGCAACATAAGCCCTAGTAGCAATGTATTACGTAAGAAGTTTCAAGTTATCAATGGAAGATTATAGATCGACATTGAGGTGAATCGACAATAGATGGACAAAAGTCACAAAGTATGAGATGAGATTGGACCGTCATTCTAAAGATGAGTAGTAATGAGGAAGCATTAAAGGACTTAAATTTATACATATGGAATAAGCAACGAGAATAAGCTGGGATTTGGTAGCATACCTCAGCAACGATAAATTAAAGTAAGAGTTATGGTAATAAATTCATACGGATGGCTAAACGGACCTATGCGATGAGATATAGCAATATTTCTGAATTCATCAAAGTACCAAGCGAAGAAATTCATTATACTAATATATGCCCAAAGGGACATCTTATCAAGATCTACATATGAATCCTAGAGATTGGGCACACTTGCAAGGTCAAAAAATTTACAAGCTGCATGATGAAAGGTAGTAACATTTGCAAGAGTGGAAAGATTCTGATCACAAGTCATGGTATGAGGAGGAGGACTAAAGGGAGGAATGCCCTAACCTTTGGATTTAATCACAGAACCGTTGCCTAGATGTCAAGGAGAGTAATAAAGTATTCGAAAGACATAGGCTATGAAAATGTAAGAGCACTAGCCAAAATTCGAGGACGAATGTTCCAAAGGGGGGAATGATGTTGCATCCCACATTTCGTATGTTAAAGTGTCATCTTCAGTTAATTGACATAGACTCGGGGATGATATCTTCTTGATGTTAACGTATTTTTGCTATTTATAACAAGCGATAAATAAGCGTCATGAAGGATAAAGGGTACACGAATTAAAGAAAATGAGTTTCGTTGAAAGTGGTCAATATACCCGATAATTATGAACTAGTACCATACAAGGTACCATATAACCACGGTAGTATAATATATAAAGTATATTAAAAATAAGTAGAATTTTAAGTAAATTGAGATAATATCTTAATTATGCGGGTAATTAGTTAATTACCGGGTAACGAGACATTACCCAGTTAACTAATAAGTTGATAAAAATTTATAAAATACAGCCCCCAAAAAACGTGGCAAGAAGCCACAAATCTAAAGAATGACTAAGTAGTCATATAGTCCTAGGTGGCTATCTAGGATTTATTTGGAATTAACAAGTAAAGACTTACGATAAGTCTTATCTCATTCTTTCATTTTGTGTGAAAGTATTCAAGTTACTGGGTAGTCTTACTAAAATTAGCTCATACAATCACTTTGATGCCAAATCATTCCAGTCTGTTGATCTGCCATTCCTAATTTGAGGAAGATATTTTCAAACGGAAAAAAAAAAGGAAAAAGCGTCCATAATGCAAGTAAGAACCATAATACCATTTTCCTAGTTCCAATTGATTCTAAGAACAGAAGCTAAAGTCCATCTTAAGTCCATCTTTCGTTTCTTAATTCAAAAGCAAGCAACATATGTCTTTCCTAGTTCAATACTACAAGGACAAAAGCTAAAGTCCATCCAATTTTTTGCGGTTCTATAGGAGTACAGTGTAATCTTCTCCAAAGGTATTATACGAATTTTTCCCTACTCCAGGTATGTTAAAGCTATCTCTTCTTTCTTTTGGCATGGTCCAAATTATACTGAATAAACGAGCAATTACACAGTTTCTATAAATTACTCTATTCATAGAAGTAGTAGGGGTGTCTATATTCTTGATCCCCATGAGAATTATTATTATCTTCTGTTCATGGGTCTCGAAAATACCCATGTTGGTAAAGTTTATTTCATGATATTAATCAGAGGCATAATGGCCTTATGATGTACCGAGAGATTTTATTGACGTATTTCATATGCATTTCATGCATTTACATATGCACATTGACCTATGACCAGATGACGTTATATACGCGTATATATGTAAATATATGTATATGGGATATGGGAAAGGTTATGGCGTGATATACGCACCACCACCTTATCAGGTGGTATACGATGATGATTTTGCCCACAATGGCCGATATCATATGATGGGATGCCCTCAGAGGCTGATGATGTTATGAAACATATACCTATGCACGACATGCCATTCATATGCATATGCATGTTGCTAAAAGTGATTTATGATTTACAAAGTTATTCAGACTTACAGGTTGAGTCATGTACTCTATATTTATTCCATGTCTTATTTACATTATGTGCCTTACATACTCGGTACATTATTCGTACTGACGTCCCTTTTTCCTTGGGACGCTGCGTTTCATGCCCGCAGGTTCCAATAGACAGGTCGAGAGTACTCCAAGTAGGCTATAATCTCAGCGGAAGATGTTGGTGCGCTCCATTTGCTTCGAAGTCGCTTGTTTGGTTAGTATATTTTGGACGGCTATTGTTTGGTATGGTGGGACTCTATCCCGACCTTTATGACATTTATGTACTCTTAGAGGCTTGTAGACATACGTCGTATACGTGAAAGATTGTACGGATTTTTCGTCCTATGTGTTGAGTTTGTAAATGATTATGTTGACCTATTAGGCCCGTATGTCACGTCTATATGGTAATGTAAAAAGAAAGATACGTTACGTTGGTACTCATTCGAGTAAGGTATCGGGTGCCCGTCGCGGCCCATCGGTTTGGGTCGTGACTAAAGTGGTATCAGAGCAGTTCCGTCCTAGGGAGTCTACAAGTCGTGTCTAGTGAGTCTTGTTTATGGGTGTGTCGTGCACCACACTTATAAGCAGGAGGCTACAAGGCATTTAGGATTGTCATTCTTTCTTCTTATTCTAGATCGTGTGGTAGAGCTCACTTATAAGAATTCAAATTTGGAAATTTTATTCTATTCGTAATAAGACGATACCTATATCCAGAAAGAAGGTTGGAAAGAGAGATAGTTGAGAAAAAGCTGAGTTAGAGGAATTGAATTTTTGTATGATGCCTACGATAAGTAAATTTAAGGTTTTTAGCAGATCATGGGTGTACTGAAAGGTGTAAGCTTCATGATAAGAAGCCTTAAGGCAAGAACGCCTATCCATCTTTATGGTGAAGAACAATGAGAAATTAAGAAGTTAAGTACAAGTTTCAGTAAGTAAAACGAGCAAGGTGAAAAAGGGTACGAGATACCCAATTAATGAAGGTTAACAACGTTTATAATTGAGGCAGAGAAACATAAGCATTTTGAGTTTTATTCAATATAATTGGAACCTATTCAAGATATGCCCTATGGTGGTTAACAGAAGTAGTATAAGAAGATATGATGGATGAATTGTTTGCGTTAGTTGACACTTCCGAAGGATATTGCAAAAGTTATAATAGATCTCTTTATGAGACACCCAGATTGTACACTCTAAAATAATGCGGCTAGATATAAGTACTACAAATACATGCACTATAAGCCTTGAGGGGATATATACTACCTTACTGTGGCTCGCGTCCCTAGTAAAGCAATAACGTTAAGCAACTTGAAATGCCACAGTATGGAGCAAAGGGAAGCTGAAAGCAAAAGAATGTCTTGTTCGAGTTTTCATAATAAAGTGGTAAGCATAAATGTTAGCAGGAAATAAGAAAAGAGTTAATGATGCATTGTGAGTATGATATAATACGTGGATGACAACGGTAGATTAAAAAGATGACAGTATTACAGAATCTATAGTCAAGTAAAGGAAAAGACAAAAGGTGATAGGCTTTGAGACAACAAAAGAGTATAGTCCATAAAGTCATGTCCTCATTTCAAGAAACAAGTTCGTGACTCCAGTGCGACTCCCTGAAGGAAAAGTTAAAACCCCTGAATAATAGAAACCAATATGGATTGGTGAACAAGATAAGCTAAACTTAAATTAGGGATGGGGTGATTTGATAATAGTCGGCCTCATGAGAATTTTAGATTGCGTTCCAGCGGTAGTAGAATGGACAATAAAAGAAGGTTCAGGAGAAAATCAGAGAATGGTCATTCTAGAAGACGCTTCCCTAAATCAAGTACAGTAAGCAAAGTTAAGATTACGGGACTGTAGGTACCAGTTACATTAAGTGTCACCCTCACGAGTAGGGAATTTTGTTATCCTTGATACAGAAGGATTATCACAAGACAAGGCAAGTGTCACCCTCACGCCAAAGATGAAGAGGAAAAACATCTATAGGAAGGTCGTCATAGCTTAAAGTCGTAGTACACCCCTAAAAGGGGGATTATGGAATAATGTGGCATTAAGTCAGAATTAAGTGGTTCTAGTGACTATGGAATGGTAAAGGAAGAATGCGGTAAATGAAAGATGAATGAGATGACACTTATCCAAATCTTACAGATACGCTACGATTCAAGAATATTGTGCAAGCATGACGTCCAGGAGAGGAAGTAAAGGTTCCTGCCCGAGCTGTTATTAAGAAATAAGGAGCCAGTGTGAGACATAACTTAATACGAAGGAAATAACCTAAGAAAGATTACGAGGAATATTGATATGATAATGGGCCAATGAGTAGTTAGTAATTGTTCTGGAAGATCCCAGTTATGGATAAACAAGAGGTTACAGACGAGTCATCAGATCGTGTAAGATAAACATAGTAGGACCCAACAAGGAGAATTCAGCCTCGAAGAATATTATTATAATACTCAAAGATATATATTTAAACAAGAGTCGGGGTAGTTAAAGATACCGTATGAGTGTTACGGGGATAAAAGAAAGTGCCAGTGGGAAGGTAGTTAAAATATCAATTTAGAAGCAACCATACAAGCACAAGGGCATGGAAATAAGCAACTACGGATGATTATAGGCAAGTAAGGACATCAAAAAGGTCCGTAATAAGCCCACAACTTTACGAGAGTTAAGGGTTCTCCCTAAGTACTACAATGCAACACTAGTTGGGCAATAAGGAAGAAGGCTTAAACCTAAGCACAACGACCTAAAGAGGAAATGGCCGTGTAACAACACTCTCGTAACCATACTGTAAGCACTCCAAAAGAAAGTATCACCTACCGAGGCTAATGAACGGGAATTAAAATTAAAAGTAATATTGGAGATCATATGAGTTATACGAAAACTCTGGCATATGTGGGCACTAAGATAAGCTAAGTAAGGATGCAACACGGGGACATAAATACCAAGAAAAGTAATAGCTTATCTTGAAAGAAAGCTAAGATGGAACGAAAGAAATTATTCGATGAACTAGAGTTGGGGACGTTATGAACACACTTAAGAGTTTGGAGTTTTATACCTGCATCATATACAACTATAGAAGATTCTGGTATACGTTAAAAGAAAAAATTGAGCCCAGGTCGTAGATTGAAGGATTTTATCATAAATATCCCTCAGCTCCTATGAACGGCTAAAGTAATAATTAATACCTGGAACAACAGGTCGGAAGATATCTTAAGCCTACATAGAGGCCGATCAGAAAGAAGAAGAGACTAAAGAGTAACATCGACTAACCAAAATAGGAGGGACCAAAAAAATTATAGACCTCGGGATCACTCTTAAGTAGCATAGGTATAAGAAAGATAGTACATTAGCAATATTTTATAATAGCTTTACGATGAAGCCAACTGAAGAGTACCAGCCTCATAAGAAGTCAGTACGAAGTTCCCACCGGATTGTGTATGCACCAGATATGTAAGAATTATAATAGAGCTTCAAGTTATGGACGTGAATTATACCTATGTGGAAGGGAAGTCATGAAAAGATAGATAATACTATGTGAGATTTTAAGGTAAGTAAGGTAAAGGTGAACAACGTACGAGATACTCAAAGGAAAAATATGTGAATAGTCCATACCTTGGATAGAAGGCTAGAAGTGCTGGGATTCAATATCCAGGAATGATAGCGGCATATTCAGTGGCATATCTCATAGCTTATGGTTTCTAGGTATCGAGGAGGCTAATTAAGACAGTAAAGATGCATTAGAGACGATGTGATGTCTCGCTTGATGTCCCAAAATGACATCTGCAAATCTGTGATGCAAGCAAGTTGAAAGGTTACAAATAATACAAATAGAGTTGCGTAGTCGCAAGCCATTGTATGGTGAAGCGACAAGGTTCTAGAAGACAAGAGTGAGGATAAGAAAGGGTGAGTGAGAAGGTAACGAAAATGGATAAGTCCTCAGGATTAAGCCTATGAAAACAAGAAGAGCAGATGGTTTCTCTAAATTATACAAAGCTCACTATAGCCTGAATGAACTCAAAGGAGTCTAAGACTAAGAGCATTTAGAATGTCACCCTGGTAATAGAATGAGGGTGTAATTGTGATAGATAAAAGATGACGTTTGGGCCTTCGATTGAGTAATGACTCAAAGAGTATTGCATGAATTGTAAGGGGCTAAAAATGCCCACGTAAGGTGAATCACATTGGGATGCTATAAAATACGATTATTGAAGTACAATATCGCCCCTAAGTGGATTAGGAAAATCACTTGAAAGATTCCTTGATGCAAAACAAGCCCTAGTAGCAATGTATTACGCAAGAAGTTTCAAGTTATCAATGGAAGATTGTAGATCGACATTGAGGTGAATCGACAATAGATTGACAAAAGTCACATAGTATGAGATGAGATTGGACCGTCATTCTAAAGATGAGCAGTAATGAGGAAGCATTAAAGGACGTAAATTTATACATATGGAATAAGCAACGAGAGTAAGCTGGGATTTGGTTGCAGACCTCAACAACGCTAAATTAAAGTAAGAGTTATGGCAGTAAATTCATACGGATGGCTAAACAGACCTATGCGATGAGATATAGCAATATTTGTGAATTCAACAAAGTACCGAGCGAAGAACTACATTATACTCATATATGCGAGAGGGACATCTTATCAAGATGTACATATGAATCTTAGAGATTGGGCACACTTGCAAGGTAAAAAATTTTACAGGCTGCATGATGAAAGGTAGTAACAGTTACAAGAGTGGAAAGATTCAGACCACAAGTCATGGTATGAGGAAGAGAACTAAAGGGAGGAATTCCCTAACCTTTGGATATAATCACAGAACCGTTGCCTAGATGTCAAGGAGAGTAATAAAGTATTCGAAAGACATAGGCTATGAAAATGTAAGAACACTAGTCAAAATTCGAGGGCGAATATTCCAAAGGGGGGAATGATGTTACATCCCGCATTTCGTATGTTAAAGTTTCATCTTCAGTTAATTGACATAGACTCGGGGATGATATCATCTTGACGTTAACGTATTTGCGCTATTTATAACAAGCGATAAATAAGTGTCATGAAGGATAAAGGGTACACGAATTAAAGAAAACGAATTTCGTTAAAAGTGGTCAATATACCCGATAATTATGAACTAGTACCATACAAGGTATCATATAACCACGGTAGTATAATATATAAAGTATATTAAAAATAAGTAGAATTTTAAGTAAATTGAGATAATTTCTTAATTATGCGGGTAATTGGTTAATTACTGGGTAACGAGACATTACCCAGTTAACTAATAAGTTGATAAAAACTTATAAAATATAGCCCCCAAAAACGTGGCAAGAAGCCACAAATCTAAAGAATGACTAAGTAGTCATATAGTCCTAGGTGGCTATCTAGGATTTATTTGGAATTAACAAGTATAGACTTATGATAAGTCTTATCTCATTCATTCATTTTGTGTGAAACTATTCAAGTTACTAGGTAGTCTTACTAAAATTAGCTCATACAATCACTTTGATGCCAAATCATTCCAGTTTGTTGATCTGCCATTCCTAATTTGAGGAATAGATTTTCAAATGGACAAAAAAGAAGGAAAAAAAAGTTCATAATGCAAGTAAGAACCATATATACCATTTTCCTAGTTCCAATTGATTCTAAGAACAGAAGCTAAAGTCCATCTTAAGTCCATCTTTTGTTTATTAATTCAAAAGCAAGCAACATATGTCTTTCCTAGTTCAATACTACAAGGACAAAAGCTAAAGTCCATCCAATCTTTTGCGGTTCTATAGAAGTACAGTGTAATCTTCTCCAAAGGTATTATACGAATTTTTCCCTACTCCAGGTATGTTAAAGCTATCCCTTATTTCTTTTGGCATGGTCCAAATTATACTAAAGAAACAAGCAAATACATAGTTTCTATAAATTACTCTATTCATAGAAGTAGTAGGGGTGTCTATATTCTTGATTCCCCATGAGAATTATTATTATCTTCTGTACATGGGTCTCGAAAATATCCATGTTGGTAATGTTTATTTCATGATATAAATCAGAGGCATAATGGCCTTATGACGTACCGAGAGATTTTATTGACGTATTTCATATGCATTTCATGCATATACATATGCACATTGACCCATGACCATATGGCGTTATATGCGCGTATATATCTAAATATATGTATATGAGATATGGGAAAAGGATACGGCGTTATGTACGCACCACCGCCTGATCTGCTGGTATATGATGATGATGTTGCCCACAGTGGCTGAAATATGGTTCAAACAATGTTATATACGTGTATAATGTATGTATATTCAAACGGTATTATATACACGTATATATGTATGTATGTATGTATGTATGTATGTATGTATGTATATATATATATATATATATATATATATATATATGGGATATGGGAAAGGTTATGGCGTTATATACGCACCACCACCTGATCAACTGGTATACGATGATGATTTTGCCCATAGTGGCCGATATGATATGAAGGGATGCCCTCAGAGGCTGATGATGTTATGAAACATATACCTATGCACGACATGACATTCATATGTATATGCATGCTGCTAAAAGTGATTTATGATTTACAAAGTTTTTCAGACTTACAGGTTTAGTCATGTACTCTATATTTCTTCCATGTCTCTTATGTACATTATGTGCCTTACATACTCGGTACATTATTCGTACTGACGTCCCTTTTTCCTGGGGATGCTGCGTTTCATGCCCGTAGGTCCCGATAGACAGGTCGAGAGCCCTCCAAGTAGGCTATCAACTCAGCGGAAGATGTTGGTGCGCTCCATTTGCTTCGGAGTCGCTTGTTTGGTTAGTATGATGTAGGTGAGTGTTGTTTGGTATGGGGGGACTCTATCCCGACCTTTATGACATTTATGTACTCTTAGAGGCTTCTAGACATATGTCGTATACGTGAAACCTTGTACGACTTTGTCGGCCTATGTTTTGAGTTTGTAAATGATTATGTTGACCTATTAGGCCCGTATGTCACGTGTATATGATAATGTAATAAGAAAGATACGTTAGGTTGGTACTCGTTCGAGTAAGGTATCGGGTGCCCGGCGCAGCCCATCGGTTTGCATCGTGATAGTCTTTACTATGGAGAATTTATGCCTGTACTCTATAGGTACAAAGGTAATTGTTCACACCGACCATGCAGCGCTTCGATATTTGATGAGCAATAAAGATTCTAAAGCAAGACTAATGTAGTGGGAGATTCTTTTGCAATAGTTTGATCTAGAGATTCAAGACCGAAAGGGTAATGAAAACCAAGTGGCAGACCACTTGTCTCGTTGGAGGACGAGGGGATGCCATATGACGGCCTTGAGATAAATGATGCATTTCCCAACGAGCAACTCCTAGCCATTTCTATGACCGGGATGCCATGGTTCACCGACTTAGCCAACTATCTTGTGAGTGGAATTGTACCGAATGAGTTCTCTTCAAACCAAAAGAAGAAGCTCAAACAGGATTGCCTTGACTATAATTGAGATGAGCCATATCTCTTCCGGATTTGTACCGATGATGTGATTCGACGACGTGTGCCGGAGGAGGAACAAGTGGAAATTACTGAGGGTTTCCACTCTTTAACACATGGTGGAGCTAGAATGGAAACAAAAGTGTTGAGTTTTGGATTTATTGGCCTACTCTTTACAAGGACACTAGACAGCTCGTCAAGCATTGTGATGAATGTCAAAGGGCCGGTGGGATTTCTAAGAAAAATGAGATGCCCCTCACCACCATCTTGGAGATTGACATTTTTGATGTGTGGAGAATTGATTTCATGGGTCCGTTTATGAGCTCCTGTGGGAACACTTACATATTGGTAGTTGTGGATTATGTGTCGAAGTGGATTGAAGCTGTGGCTTTGCCCAATAATGAAGCTCGAAGTGTTAAATCTCGCGTTTTCATACGTTAAAGTTTCATCGTAAGTTAATCAACATATGTTCGGGAATGAGGTTATTTTGGGATTATAAGCATTATGCTATTTCAAACATGTGATGAGTAAACTCGTGAAGGAGATAGTGTAAGCAAATAAAGGAAAATGAGTTTCGTCGAAGTTTGGAAATTTGGAAAAAAATACAGTCCAAGCTATAATACCCCGTATTTATAAACTAGTTCCATATGACCATGATAGTATGATGTATAAGGTTTATTAAAAATTAGTAGTATTTTAAGTAGTTTGAGATAATTCTTAATTACGTGGATAATTGTTTAATTATTGGTTTAATGGGAAATTAACCATGTAATTAAGGATTTGTGGATAATTGTAGGTGGGGACAAATCCCCCCACGTGGCAGCAAGTGGAGGAAGATTTGATAATGACTCTTGAATTTAGACAATCAATTAAGAGGACACATGGATAATATTCTATGACATTCATTGTGAATACGTAGAAGGGAAGTCATATTAGTAATCTCCAAACTTATCTTGCATTAATATCAAAATTCATTTGTTAAGGGAGATATACATAAAGGAATAGCCAAGAAAGAAGGTGGGGGAATTAGGAAATTCATAAGAGACTCCATATTATAATGGCAACAGGATTTTGTGATTCTGAGGGAGTAAAATGCAATCTTTCTCAAGAATATCATATGGATTTTTTCCTACTCCAGGTATGTTAAGGCTAAGCGCTTCCTGTATTTTTGCATGATCTCGTAATTAAATGAGTTTGATAATGAGGAATAAAGAGAAGTTCATATTCCTGAACTTATGTACATTATCCTAGTCTCATAAATTACATTATTCTCCCTTATCGGGACTTTATATTCAATTGAGTATTGTCTTCTTCCAGTCAAGAGATAAGAGGTTATATATATATATATATATATATATAGAGAGAGAGAGAGAGAGAGAGAGAGTATTACAGTATTTTCACCACCATTGAGCTATAATCAGTGGATAGGCCTCGATTGAGCAACCTCTGATCAGATGGTAAGTTAAATATCGAGCCTACTATGGCCGAGTTCCTATGAGCGAGCCCAGCATAGCCGAGATACGGAGCCTAGTATGGACGAATGCCTATGAGCGAGCCTACTACGGTAGAGAAGTTACACGTTCCGAGCCGTATAGAGCCAAACATGTATTTTACTTACTATATTAAGAGAGTTGAGTCAGTATTAGTAGGTGAGTACATCTCCAGATCATCTTTGAATCCCAATTACTTTGAGTTATTATATTTTTAGTTCAGTTTCAGCTTTCAGTTATTTTATTGCTTTACATTATCAGTACATTATTTTGTACTGACGTCCCTTTTTTTAGGGATGCTACATTTCATGAGTGTAGGTTCAGACATACAGACGAATAGACCTCTTCAGTAGGTGTTTCCCGAGTTTAGCTTTATCGGTAAGATCCACATCCTTCGGAGTTGCCGGGTCTTGAGTTTTGTATACATCTTGTGTATATATGTATATATGTTATGAGTAGGTCGGGGCCCTGTTCCGATCATAGTACATCCATCAGCAGAGGCTTGTAGACATAACCTGTCAGTTAATGTAGTATGTTGGCTTTATAGGCCTTGTATGTATATGTTGTTGGTTTGTCAGATATAGTAGTTATGAAGGCCTTGTCGGCCTAGCTTTATATTGATGTTTAGTCAGCGTTAGTTTCCGTTCAATTTTATATTTTTCTTTGGAGGTTGTATTGAAATGTGGCCCCATGGCCAAATTATGACATTATATGTCCAGGGTCCATTAGTCGCAAGTTGGTACGAAACGATAGATGAGGCACCAGGTGCCGGTCTCGCCCCCAGTCTCGTGGCGTGACAAAAGTGGTATCAAAGAAGTTTTGTCTTAGGGAGTCTACAAGCTGTGTCTAGTAGGGTCTTGTCTATAGATGTGTTCTGTACCACATTATATAATCAGGGGACTACAGGGCATTTAGGAGTTGGTTACCCTTCTTTCAAATCTAAATCGTTCTATAAAACTGAGTTATAGGAAATTTGAGTTAAATTTACGTGTTGGCATTTGTATGCACAGATGATGGTAACTAGGAAGACTATGGCTAGCGAGAGGAGAGATACACCAGTAGGTGAGGGGACTAGCAGGGTACCTCCAGTAGATGGGGCCCAACCGGATGCCCACGGAGAGACCCCTACTCAGCAATTAACGACTCCTCCACCACATGGGGAGATTCCTAGAGAGACCGGACATCCAGTTCCCCCTCCGCTTCAATAAGATTAGACTTAAGGAGTGCAGTGCATTTGTTGACATAGTTGGTAGCTACCCAGCAACAAGCTAGGGAACCCGCTAGTGCGGGATTTTCTAAGGGGTATGGGAGTTCAAGGGTCCGAGAGTTTATTATTTTGAGTCCCCCAGAGTTCATGGGGACAGATCAGAGGGAGGACCTGCAGGATTTCATAGATCAGGTTCACAGGACCTTTCGGGTTATGTATGCCACGGAGAAAGAGGCAGTTGAGCTAGCAGCTTTTCGACTCCGAGATATAGCCATCTTTTGTGGTATGAGGGACGAGAGAGGTCCAAGGGACATGATGCACCTCTAGATATTTGGGAGAACGTTTTGGATGCCTTCCTTGACCAATACTTACCACGGGAGATCAAACAGGCTTGAGTCTATCAGTTTCTAGCCCTCAAGATGGGCAATATGAGTGTTTGAGAGTATAGTCTTTGTTTTGACTCATTGGCCAGATATGCACCATCAGTAGTTGCTGCTATGCGGGACAGGATTCACAAGGTTTATAGAAGGGTTGGCCATAGAGTTGACCGAGGCATGTGCCACTGCTGCATTGTAGGATAGTATAGATATCTCCCGAATTTAGGCATTCACCTAAAATATAGAAAGGGGTAGGCGTCAGCAGAAGGGTATAGAGAGGTCTGAGTCAAGACAGCATAAGAGGATGAGATTTGAAAAGTCTCAGGAGCAGTCTCAAGGTAGTTATAGGCCCCAGTACTTCGAACGGCCACCTAGGACTCCGCCACCTCAGTTACAGGGTTACAGGTATGACCAATATACTCAATCGAGACCAGGTGGGAGCTCATATGCATTGGGTTTGCAGCGACAGCGAAGTACAGGGCCGACATGGTCATTTCTACCGCGATGTGATATCTGTGATAGAGGACACTCGGGCCAATGTCGAGCTGGTTCTGATGCTTGTTATACATGTGGACGTCCGGGGCATATGATGACACGAGATTGCCTAAATAGAGATTCTAGGGTATGGCACAACAAGCAAATATAGCAACATGATCATCTATGTCTATATATCCTTCAAGGCGCGAGTCTTAGTCTTCGGCTGGTAGAGGACGAGGCAGAGGTAGATGTTCCAGTTTAGGTGGTGACTAGAACAATACCTATGCTTTAGCGGGTCGGCAGGACTAGGAGTCTTCCTCAGACGTTGTGACAGGTTTTTTGACCATTTGCTCTCATGATGCTTATGCCTTGATAGACCTAGGATCTACTTTATCATTTATTACCCCATTTGTCACGAGCAAGTTTACTATAGTGCCTGAAATACTAAGTGATTCTTTTGTGGTATCTACACCGATCAGAGAATCGATTATTTCTAGACGGGTTTACCGAGGTAGTACGGTGATAGTTTGTGGTCATCTGACCTCAGCCGACCTATTTGAGCTAGAGATGTTGCATTTTGATGTTATCATGGGCATGGATTGGTTGGCAGCTTGCTATGCCACAGTTGATTATCGAGCAAAGATAGCCAAATTTCATTTTCCTGGTGAGCGAGTCCTTGAATGGGTAGGTAATATAGCAACACCCAAAGGTAGGTTTATTTCTTATCTGAAGGCGAGGAAAATAATCGCAAAAGGGTGCATTTATCATATTGTGCGAGTTAGAGATGCAGATGCCGAGATACCTACACTTCAATCTATTCCAGTAGTAAAAGAGTATGCAGATGTATTCCTGATGAACTTCCAGGTATTCCTCCAGAGCGAGAGATTGATTTTGGCATCGATTTTCTTCCGGGAACTCAACCACTATCCATCCCTCCGTATAGAATGGCACATCCCGAATTGAAGGAGTTGAAGGAGCAGCTAAATATTTGCTGGAGAAAGGTTTCTTCATGCCCAGTACCTCACCTTGGGGTTCACCGCTACTGTTTATGCGGAAGAAAGACATCTCGTTGAGGATGTGTATCGATTATAGGCAGTTGAACAAGGAAACTATTAAGAATAAGTATTCACTTCCAAGGATAGATGACTTGTTTGATTAGTCACAGGAAGATAGATGCTTTTTAAAGATAGATTTGAGGTTGGGGCACCACTAGGTCAGAGTTAGGGAGAAAGATATTCCCAAGGCAGCCTTCAAGACCCGATATGGCCACTTCGAGTTCCTTGTCATGTCTTTCGTGTTGACGAATGCACCTACTGTATTTATGGACTTGATGAATAGCGTATTCCGGCCATTTTTAGATATGTTCGTGATAGTATTTATTGATGATATGCTGGTTTATTCATGTTCAGAGGATGAGCATGTGGACAACCTGTGAGCAGTACTCCAAACCTTCCGTGATAGTAAATTATATGCTAAGTTTTCTAAATGTGAATTCTGGTTGAAGTCTATAGCATTGTTGGGGCATATTGTAACCGATTGAGATATTAAGGTAGATAGTCAAGAAAAATTGAGGCTGTGAAATCCTGGCCTACCTACCACTCCGACAGAGGTTCGTAGCTTTCTAGGCTTCGCAGGATACTACCAGAGGTTCGTAGAGGGTGTTTTCCCTTCGGCGCCATTGACAAAGTTGACGCAGAAAGCAACTAAGTTTCAATGGACAGAGGCTTGCGAGCAGAGTTTCCAAGAGCATAAGAACAGGTTGATCTCAGCGCTAGTTCTAAGACTTCCAGAGGGTCCAGATGGTTATTCCATGTATTGTGATGCCCCAGGTGCCGCGTTAGGATGTGTCTTGATGCAACATGGGAAGGTAATTGTGTATGCTTCAAGGCAGTTAAGGAAGCACGAGCAGAATTATCCGACCCACGACCTCGAGTTAGCTGCAGTTGTCCTTGCTCTGAAGATATGGAAACATTATTTATATGTTGTTTATGTTGATATATTCACAGATCATAAAAGCTTACAATATATGTTCAAGAAAAAAGAGTTCAATTTGTGACAGAGGCGATGGCTTGAGTTATTTAAATTTTACGATGTTATCATTCTCTACCACCCAGGAAAAGCTAATGTTATAGCAGATGCCTTAAGTCGTTGATCTATGGGTAGCTTAGCACATGTAGAGTCCGAGAAAAGACAATTAACTAGAGAGATTCATCAATTGGCTTGTTTGGGGGTTCAGTTAGTAGACTCTGGTGATAGTGGAGTTGTACTCCAAAATACTACAAAATCATATCTCATAGCTGAAGTAAAGGATAGGCAGTACGAGGACCCAGAGTTGGTCGAGTTGAGAGAGCGAGTTCCACAACAGAAGAAGCCGTTGTTAGAGCTGAAGGAAGACGGGGTTCCTAGATATAGGGGTCATCTTTGTGTTCTATATGTAGCAGAGCTACGAGACAAGATTATGTGAGAGGCACATTCTTCATGGTACTCCATTCATCCTGGGACGACGAAGATGTACCATGACATGAAGGATACATACTGGTGGAACGATATGAAGAAGAATATTGCTGAGTTTCTCGCTCGGTGTCCTAGTTGCTAGCAGGTGAAGGTAGAGCACCAGAAACCCGAACGGCTAGTGCAGGCTATTGGGATCCCGACGTGGAAATGGTAGGCGATAAACATGGACTTTATCAAGGGTTTACGTCGTTCTCATCGTAAGTTCAATTCCATATGGGTAATTGTTGATAGGATTACGAAATTAGCTCATTTCCTATCGGTCAGATATACATATAGAGGAGAAGATTATGCAAAGTTATATATTAAGGAGATAGTACAGCTACACGGAATACCAGTATCTATTATATCTGACCGTGGACCCTAGTTTACAGCACATTTTTGGAGGTCATTTCAGAGAGGTCTAGGGACTCAAGTGAATCTCAACACATCTTTTCATCCACAGACTGATGGACAAGCCGAGTGCATAATTTAGACGCTCGTGGATATGTTTCGAGCATGTGTGTTATATTTTAAAAGAAGTTGGGATGAACATTTACCTCTTATCGAGTTTGCATATAATAATAGTTACCACTCCAGTATCCATATGGCTCGGTACGAGGGTTTGTACGGGCGTAGGTGCAATCTCATATAGGGTTGTTTGATGTTGGAGAATCTGGGTTACATGGGCCAAACCTAGTTCAGCAGGACATAGAAAAAGTAAAGCTTATCTAGGAGCGACTGTTGACAGCCCAGAGTCGTCATAAGTCATATTCTGACATATGCCGACGAGACTTAGAGTTCAGGGTTAATGATTGGGCATTCTTCAAAAAGTCACCTATGGAGGCCGTGATGAGGTTTGGCAAGAAAGGCAAGCTTGGCCCACGATATATTGGGCCTTATAGGATCATTTGGAGAGTGGGCCAAGTAGCTTATGAGTTGAATTGCCCACAAAATTGGAGTCTGTCCATCCGATTTTTCACGTATCTATGCTATGGAGATGCATTGGCGGTCCTTCTCGAGTGGTGCCCACGGATGATTTACAGATTATGGAGGACTTTTCATACAAGGAAATTCCGGTAGTCATCCTAGACCAACAAATCCGCAGTCTACGGAATAAGGAGGTAGCCTCTGTGAAAGTTGTTTGGATAAGCAAGAATGTGGAAGAGATGACGTGGGAAGAGATGGAAGAAATGAAGTCTAAATACCCCCACCTATTTCAAACTGAAGATGGCTCGAGGTGGGATACCTCATCACAACTCTATTCATTCCAGTAGGTCAACAGGTAAGCTCTTATTTTTTTACTTTCAGAATACATAATGGACACCTGTGTGAGGCCAAGTGTTGCTATTTGTAGACATTGGCCATATGTGGCATGTATAGTATGTTTTCTCGCTGCGTACAGATTTGTTTTAATCTAGTGTACGGAAGAGACTCTGGTAAAACTTTCCTAAAGTCTCTAAGAATAAACATTAGAGGACGATTGTTTCTAAAGGGGAAGCATGTTACATCTCGCATTTTCATACATTAAAGTTTCGTTGCAAGTTAATCAACGTAAGTTCGGGAATGATGTTATTTTGAGATTATAAGCATTATGCTATTTCAAACACGTGATAAACTCGTGAAGGAGAGGGTGTAAGTAAATAGAAGAGAATGAGTTTCGTCGAAGTTTGGCAATTAGGAATAAAATACAGTCCAAGCTATAATACCCCGTATTTATGAACTAGTGCCATACAAGGTGTCATATGACCATGATAGTATGATGTATAAGGTGTATTAAAAACGAGTGGTATTTTAAGTAGTTTGAGATAATTCTTAATTACGTGGGTAATTGGTTAATTATTGGTTTAATAGGAAATTAATCATGTAATTAAGGATTTGTGGATAATTCATTTGGTAAGGGAAATATACAGAAAAGAAAATCCAAGAACGAAGGTGTCACGACCCCAAATCCTAACCGGTCGTGATGGCACCTATCGTGGAGCAAGGCTAGCCGACTACCGCGTGTTCACATTTCTTTTGAAAATTCCATTTAAGTTTCAAACAATTCATAAAAATACACAGAAAGTTCTTAATATAATAGGCAAATTTTATATACAGTACTGTCATCGCCAAACCCCGGAGCCAACATGTCATGAGCATCTAGTGAATTAAGCCAAAATAAAGTATTATGATACAAAACACCGAATCAAAGCTAAATACAACAGTAAGGGAAAGCAGATATGCTGCGAACGCTGAACAACTACCTCTATATCCCCACGATCCGGCTCCGCTGCGATATATATATAAAAGCTAACGCTCGATATCCGCTCTTGAATCTGCACACAGAGGTGCATGGAGTAATGTGAGTACGCCAACTCAGTAGTAACGGAAATAAATAAAGTCTAAGTAGCAAGGAATCACATAAAAATCAATGTCATCAAGCCAAAATATACACAACCTTACTTTCCAATAGTATACATAGATATACGAAATCGTCATGCCTTAGAAATCAACTTCACAAAAGTCCTTAAAACAATGCACACTTTTAACAACTTTAAAACAAGGATTTGGTATGCAAATGAAAGTAGTAAAATCATAAGCAGCCCTTCGGGCAAAAACATGTTTCATAATCAGCCCCTCGGGCATGCCTCACAATCCCTCAACACTTCACAATCACTCAGCACCTCACAACTACTCATGCCTCCCAATCAATCAATCACTCGCACTCGGTGCGCTCACTGGGGGTGCGTACAGACTCCGGAGGGGCTCCTTCAGCCCAAGCACTAATATCACTCAGCACCTCACCATCACTCTTGGCCATCAGCCACACTCGGTGGAACTACACGAAAAGCCCGTTGGGCGAAGTAATAGAACGAGGTACTCGACCCGAAAACATCATTTAATGTTCATGTAGTGTATATCAGGTATGAGTTGTGAAAAAAACAGTATGCACAATGATTCTGAGTAAAATCATCAACAGGTAGTTAGGAAAACAGCAGTAAAATGCCCTCAAAGGGGTCTAAACAGATCGGCACGAGGCCCCAAACACGGCTTACAGCCCAATTATTTCACAAATCTTTAGAACAGAATTTAACATAAGATTTCGAGTAAATATGCAACTCATTAGTTGCCGCGGAGAGGACCTAATCCAATCCAATAATTAGTACGCACCACATATTCTTCATCTAAAATGTGCGCCATTCCAAATTCAGTGATAAAATAATGCAGTCCGGGGTTCCATACCCTTAGGACAAGATTTAAGACCATTACTTACCTCTACTGGGCTGCGACACTAGTCCGCTATACCTTTTCCCCTCATATTGGATCTCGATTGCTCCAAATCTAGCCAAAACCAGTTCAACAGCATTAATATATACTCAAGGAACACAACCCAATAGAAAATTATCAATTTAATCTAAAATCTCAAAATTCGGCCAAACCAGAGCCCTGGGCCCACATCTATGAATTCAATAATTTTTACATCCGTAGAATTCTCTTCCTCCCATGATTCTATGCATACCAAGAATACTAAAATCGGACCACAATTTCCCACTCAAATCCTCAGAAGAAAAATAAATTTCTCACGGACCCTTCTTCCCCAACTTGGTTAAATTTCGAGAATTTTTGTGATTTAATCACTTAAGAATTGACATAGAAACGTGTTAAGAAGTTGAAATTCTTACCTCCAGATGATTTCCCTTGATTCCCCTTCAATTCTCTTTCAAAAGATCTCAAGTCCGCATGCAACAATGGAGAAAATAACAACCAAATTCGCACTTCCGGACTTTTAAACATTCTGCCCAGCTAAAATAATTTCTTCATTGCGATAGCAAACTTTGGCATGCGATCGTGAAGAACAAACTTGCTGCCCCATCAATTTACCTTACGCGATCACAGATAACCTCACGCGATCGCGATTCATCGAGACTTAAACCCACACGATCACAAACCATTACACGCGGTCACGAAGAACAAAGCTCAACTCACCCACGCGCCCCTATATCTCTACGTGATCGCAAACAAGACCACTCGATAGCACTGACCAAACACTCATACTCACGCGATCGCAAACCATTCCACGCGAACGCGATTAACAATAATCTTGCCTCACCAATTAACCCTACACGATCGCAAACATCCTCACGCGATCGCGTACAAGGAAACCAGAACCTTACACCAGCAGCAATCTGCCTAGAATTCGAGCCAAAAGTTGGTCCGTTAAACATCCGAAACACACCCGAGGCCATCGGGGCCTCATCCAAACATACCAACATATACAATAACATCATTCAAACTTAGTCGAGTATTCGAAACACCAAAAACAACACGAGAACACCAAATTTACATCAAATTCAATCCTAAGAACTTTGAAACTTCTATATTTCGCCAACTACACCGAAAACAACCAAAACACCTCCGATTAACCTGAAATTTTGCAGACATATCCAAAATGATATAACGAAACCGTTCCAACTTCCGAAATTCCATTCCGGTCTCGATAGCCTATTTTCCACTGCCGACCGGAAATCGCCAAAAACTAACTTTCACCAATTCAAGCCTAATTCTACTCCGGACATCACAAAAATATTACGAACACACTCCCAAGTCCCAAATCACCTAACGAAATTACTCGGGCCACAAAATCCACATTCAGAGGTCGTTTACCAACAAGTCAACTTTCAGTTGACTTTCTCAACTATTAGGCTACTTTAAAAGGCTAAATGTCTAAACTCTCACCATAACTACTCTGGACCCAAACCAACTGATCCAACACATCAAAAACAAGATAGCGATACATAACAAATGAAGAAATAGGTGAAATGGGGGTAAATCTCACGGAACGACCCGTCGGGTCGTTACATCCTCCCCTTCTTAAACAAATGTTCGTCCTCGAACGGGTCTAGAAACATACCTGGAGCCTCGGATAAGTGAGGCTATCTGTCCTGCATCTCCTGCTTGGTCTCCCAGGTGGCATCTTCCACCGGCTTCCCTCTCCACTGAACCTTCACTGAAGTTATATCCTTAGACCTCAGCTTCCTGACCTGACGACCCAAAATAGCCACTGGCTATACCTCATATGACATACCACCCTCGAGCTGAACCGTACTGAAGTCCAAAACATGGGAAGGGTCACCAACATACTTCCGGCGTATCGAAACATGGAATACTGGATGAATACTCGATAAACTGGGAGGCATAGCAAGCCTATAAGCCACCTCCCCAATCCTCTAAAGTACCTCAAATGGCCCAATGAACCTGGGACTCAGCTTTCCTCTCTTCCCGAATCTCATAACACCCTTCATGGGTGATACCTTCAGCAACACCTTATCCCCAACCATGAAAGACACATCTCGGACCTTCCGGTCCGCATAACTCTTCTGCCTAGACTGCGCCGTGCGAAGCCGCTCCTGAATCAACTTTGCCTTACTCAAAGCATCCTGAACCAAGTCTGTCCCCAATAGCCTAGCCTCGCCCGGCTCAAACCAACCAACCGGAGATCTACACCTTCTACCATACAAGGCCTCATACGGAGCCATCTGAATACTCAACTGATAGCTGTTATTATATGCAAACTCCGCTAGTGGAAGAAACTGATCCCATGAACCACCAAAGTCAATCACACAAGCATGCAACTTGTCCTCCAAAATCTGAATGGTACGCTCTAACTGCCCGTCGATCTGAGGATGAAACGCTGTGCTCAACTCAACCTGAGTACCCAGCTCTCTCTGCACGGCTCTCCAAATCTGGGACGTGAACTGAGTGCCTCTGTCAAAAATGATAGAAACTGGAACCCCATGCAAACGGACAATCTACCTGATAAAAATCTTAGCTAACCTCTCCTCTGAATACGTAATACTAACAGGAATGAAGTGCGCGGACTTGGTCAGCCGATCCACAATAACCCATATAGCATCAAACCTCCTCGAAGTCCATGGAGATCCGCTCCCACTTCCACTCCGGAATATCAAACCTCTGAAGAAATCCACCCGGTCTCTGGTGCTCATACTTGACCTACTGACAGTTGAGACACCGAGCCACAAACTCCACAACATCCTTCTGCATTATCCTCTACCAATAATGCTGCCTCAAATTGTGATACATCTTTGCGGCACCCGGATGGATGAAATACCGCGAACTACGAGCATCTACAAGAATCAAATCTCGAAGTCCATCTACATTGGGCACGCAAATCCGGACCTGCATCCTCATGACCCCATCATCACCAACAACCACATCTCTGGCATCAGCGCGACGTAGCCTGTCCTAAAGAACAAACAAATGTGGATCATCATGCTGGCATGATCTAATCTGATCGTAAGGAGAAGACCTGGAGGCTACAAAAGCCAACACCCGCGGGGGTTCTGATAGATCCAATCTCACCAAATGACTTGCTAATGGCCGCTCTGGTACTGGAAGGTAAGCTAAACTCCCCAAACTCTCTGCTCTGCAACTCAAGGCATCGACCACTACATTGGCCTTCCGCGGATGATATAAGATAATGAGGTCATAATCCTTGAGGAGCTCTAACCATCTCCTCTGACGCAAATTCAAGTCCTTCTGCCTCAGCAGATACTGCAAACTGGGATGATCAGTGAAAATCTCACACTGCACTCCATACAGATAATGCCGCCAAATCTTCAAGGCATGAACAATGGCAGCTAACTCAAGATCGTGCACTGGATAATTCTTTTCGTGCACCTTCAACTGTCTGGACGCGTAGGCAATCACCCTACCGTCCTACATCAATACCGCTCCCAATCCAACTCTGGAAGCATCACAATAAACTGTGTAAGAACCCGAACCAGTAGGCAAAACTAGTACTGGAGTTGTAGTCAATGCTGACTTGAGCTTCTGAAAGCTCTCCTCACACTCATCAGACCATCTGAATAGAGCACCCTTCTGGGTCAATCTTGTCAAAGGCGAAGCAATCGAAGAGAATCCCTCAACAAAGCGACGGTAATATCCCGCCAAACTAAGGAAACTCATAATCTCTGTAGCTGAGGACGGTCTGGGCCAACTCTACACCACCTCTATCTTCTTTGGATAAAACTGAATCCCCTCACTAGAATCCACGTGCCCCAAGAAAGCTACCGATCCCAGCCAAAACTCACACTTGGAGAATTGCGCATAAAGCTTCTCCTCCCTCAATCTCTGTAACACAACTCTCAAATGCTGAGCATGATCTTCCTGGCTACGAGAATAAACCAGGATGTCATCAAAGAACACAATGACGAAGGAATCAAGATAAGGCTGAAACACGTTGTTCCTCAATTGCATGAACGCAGCTAGGGAATTTGTCAGCCCAAACGACATAACTAAGAACTCATAATGACCATACCTAGTCCTGAAAGTAGTCTTCGGGATATCAGAATCACGAATCCTCAACTGATGGTACCCAGATCTCAAATAAATCTTGGAAAATACTCTGGCTCCCTGAAGCTGGTCAAACAAATCATCAATACGGGGCCAGGGATACCGGTTCTTCACCGTAACCCTATTCAATTGTCGATAATCAATACACATACGCATGGACCCATCCTTCTTCTTAACGAACAACACCGGTGCACCCCAAGGTAACACACTAGGCCGAATGATCCCCTTATCCAGGAGCTCCTGAAGCTACTCCTTCAATTCATTTAGCTCGGCTGGCGCCATACAATATGGTGGAATATAAATAGGCTGAGTTCCTGGCACAAGATCAATACCAAAATCAATATCCTTGTCAGGTGGCATGCCTGGCAGGTCTGCTAGAAACACATACGGAGAGTCACGGACCTCGAGAACTGAATCAATAGCGGGAGGCTCACCACCGACATCCCTCACAAAGGCCAACTAACATAAACACCCTTTCTCAACCATGCGCTGAGCCTTCAGATAAGAAATCACCCTGCTAGGTATATACTCGGAAGAACCTCTCCACTCAACCCTCGGACAGCCTGGCATAGCTAAGGTCACAGTCTTAACGTGACAATCAAGAACAACATGGCATGGAGATAACAAATCCATGCCCAATATCATGTCAAAATCGACCATGCTGAGTAACAGTAGGTCGACTCGGGTCTCCAGACCCCCAATAGATATAATGCACGACTGATACACACGGTCCACAACAGCAGTATCGCCCACCGGAGTCGACACATGAACAGATGTGACTAGAGACTCACGGGGCACATCCAGAAAACCGGCAAAATATGAAAAAACATAGGAATATGTAGAACCAGGGTCAAATAAAGCCAAGGCATCACGGAAATAGACTAAAACAATACCTACAATCACGGCATCTGAGGCCATAGCATCCGGCCTGGCAGGAAATGCATACATACGAGCCTGACCTCCCCATGCTCGACCTCCCCCTCTAGGGCGGCCTCTGGCTGACTGACCACCACCCCTGGCTGCCTGGGCGGGTGGTGAAGTAGCTGGAGCTAAAGTCGAGGGCTGGCCCCTCTGCTGAGAAGATCCACCAGAATGGTAGGGACACTGCCTCCACCCGTGCCCGAACTCTCTATACTCAAAACAACTACCTGGAGCTGGAGGTGGGGAATGATAGAAACCCCTAGCACGTGCACGGCCACTGGAAGACTCCTGAATAGATGGACCCTGAACTGGAGGTGCTCGAGCTGCACTCTGTACTCTCTCTTGAGTCATAAACAACCGAAGCTGATAAGAAAGACCATCTACAAACCTCCTCACCTATCTCCCTATCAGTAGGGATAATCTTAGAAGCATACCTAGCCAACTCAGTAAATCTCATCTCGTACTGGGTGCCTGATAACTCTCCCTGGCACAGCTGCTCAAACTGCCTACGTTGCTCCTCTCTGTGGGACTGAGGAACATACTTCTCCAAAAAGATCCTGGAGCACTGCTGCAAGGTAAGAGGTGCTGAACCAACCAGTCTACGCCTCTCGAAAGACTCCCAGCAGGGAAAGGCAGCACCCGCAAACTGAAATGTAACAAATGAGACCCCACTGGTCTCCAAAATACTCGCGGTGCGCAGTATCCTTTGGCACCTATCTATAAGTCCCTGGGCATCCTCACCCTCTGTACCGCTGAAAGTCGGAGGCTGAAGTCTGCTGAACCTCTCCAACCTGCGCTGCCCGTCCTCAGGCATAGCAGGGACCACATAATCCTGAACCGGAGCAACTTGCTGAGCTGGGGCTGCTCTTGGTGCCTGAATACCCTGTGCGGCCTGCTCAGGTGCCCGGGCAGCTGGAGTCTGATTGCCTCCCCTGGCTTGAGCTGTGGTGGCAGAAGAAGACATGGCAACGGCCTGAGCCAAACCGGTGCATACTGGCAATATCTTAGACAGGGCCTCCTGAAGACCCGGAATAACCATAGGCATTACTGGTGCCTGAGCCTGTCCCGCTGGGACACTATCGGCGGGAACCTAATCATGATCAATAGGGGGATCCTGAGGTTCTGCCCCAACTGCTGCGCGGGCTGGCACCCTACCTCTACCATGGCCTCGATCGCGGCCTCGACCTCTCGCTGGTCTGGCTGGTGACTGGTCACACTAATCGGTATAGCGTGTCCTCACCATCTGTGAGAGAATGAAACAATGTAAGTTTAGGTTTCAAGAATTAATAGACCAGCACGAAAGAGTTTAAGAAAGATAGAATGCTTCCTAAAAGTTCGGCAGCCTCTCAAAGATAAGAACAGACGTCTCCGTACCGATACGCAAGACTTTACTAAACTTGCTCATGACCGTTGAGTCCAATGTAACCTAGGGCTCTGATACCAAACTGTCACAACCCCAAATACTAACCGGCCGTGATGGCGCCTATAGTGGAACTAGGCTAGCCGACTACCGCGTGTTCACATTTCCTTTTGAATATTCCATAAAAGTTTCAAGCAATTCATAATAATATCTAGTGAATTATGCCAAAATAAAGTATTATGATACAAAACTCCGAATCAAAGCTAAATACAACATTAAGGGAAAGCAGAGATGCTACGAACGCCTAACAGCTACCTCTATATCCCCACGATCCAGCTCCGGTGCGATATATATATAAAATCTAACGCTCGATATCTGCTCCTGAATCTGCTCACAGAGGTGCAGGGAGTAATGTGAGTACGCCAACTCAGTAATGGAAATAAATCAAGTCTAAGTAACAAGAAATCTCATAAAAATCAATGTCATCAAGTCACAATATACAAAACCTTACTTTCCAATAGTATACATAGATATACGAAATCGGCATGCCTTCGAAATCAACTTCACAAAAGTCCTTAAAACAGTTCACATTTTTAACAACTTTAAAACAAGGATGTGGTATGCAAATGACTGTAGTTAAATCATAAGTAGCCCTTCGGGCAAAAACATGTTTCATAATCAGCCCCTTGGGCATGCCTCACAATCCCTCAACACCTCAGAATCACTCAGCACCTCACAGCCACTCATGCCTCCCAATCACTAAATCACTCGCACTCGGTGCATTCACTAGGGGTGTGTACAGACTCCGGAGGGGCTCCTTCAGCCCAAGCGCTAATATCACTCAGCACCTCACCATCACTCTTGGCTCTCGACCACACTCGGTGGAACCACTCAAAAAGCCCCTCGAGCGAAGTAATAGAATGGGGTACTCGACCCAAAAACATCATTTAATGCTCATGTAGTGTAAATCCAGTTGAGTTTCAAATAAAAAAGTATGCACAATGATGCGGAGTAAAATTATCAACAGGTAGTGATGAAAACACCAATAAAACGCCCTCAAAGGGGTCTAAACAGATCGGCACGAGGCCCAAAACATGGCTTACAGCCCAATTATTTCACAAATCTTTAGAAAATAATTTAACATTAGATTTCGAGTAAATATCCAACTCATTAGTTGCCGCGGAGAGGACCTAGTCCAATCCAAAGTACGCGCCACATATTCGTCATCTAACATGTGCGCCATTCCAAATTCAGTGATAAAATAATGCAGTTCGGGGTTCCATACCCTCAGGACAAGATTTAAGACCATTACTTACCTCTACCGCACCGCAACACTAGTCCGCTATGCCTTTGCCCCTAAAATTGGCTCCCGATTGCTCCGAATCTTGCCAAAACTAGTTCAACATCATTAATATATACTCAAAGAACACAACCCAATAAAAAATTATCAATTTAATAAAAAATCTCAAAATTCGGCCAAACCCGAGCCCCAGGCCCACATCACGAAATTTAATAATTTTTACATCGTTAGAATTCTCGCCCTACCAAGATTCTATGCATACCAAGAATACTAAAATCGGACCACAATTGCCCACTCAAATCCTCAAAAGAAAAATAAATTTCTCATGGACCCTTCTTCCCCAACTTGGTTAAATTTCCAGATTTTTTGTGGTTTAATGACTTAAGAATTGACATAGAAACGTGTTAAGAAGTTTAAATTCTTACCTGCAGATGATTTCCCCTGATTCCCCTTCAATTCTTTTTCAAAAGCTCTTAAGTACGCATGGAACAATGGAGAAAATAACAACCGAATTCGCACTTCCGGCCTTTTAAACATTCTGCCCAGCTAAAATAATACCTTCACTGCGATCGCAAACTTTGGCATGCGATCGCGAAGAAAAAACTTGCTGCCCCATCAATTTACCTTACACGATCGCGATTGATCAAGACTTAAACCCACACGATCGCAAAACATTCCACGCGATCACGAAGAACAAAGCTCAACTCACCCACGTGCCCCTTTAACTCTACGTGATCGCAAACAAGAACACACGATCGCACTGACCAAACACTCATACTCACGCGATCGCAAACCATTCCACGCGATCGCGATTAACAAAAATCCTGCCTCAACAATTAACCCTACGCGATTGCGTAGAAGGAAACCAGAACCTTACACCAGCAACAATCTGCCCAAAATTAAAAGCCAAAAATTGGTCCGTTAACCATCCGAAACACACCCGAGGCCCTCGGGGCCTCAACCAAACATACCAACATATCTCATAACATCATTCAAACTTAGTCGAGCCTTCGAAACACAAAAAACAACATGAGAACACCAAATTTACATCAAATTCAAGCCAAAGAACTTTGAAACTTCTAAATTTCGCCAACTACGCCGAAACCAACCAAAACACCTCCGATTAACCTGAATTTTGCAAACATATACAAAATGACATTACGAAACCGTTCCAACTTCCGAAATTCTATTCCGACCTCGATAGCGTATTTTCCACTGCCGACCGCATATCGCCAAAAACTAACTTTCTCCAATTCAATCCTAATTCTACTCTGGACATTACAAAAATATTTCGAACACACTCTCACGTCCCAAATCACCTAACGAAGTTATTCGAGCCATAAAATCCATATTCCGAGGTTGTTTACCAATAAGTGAACTCTAAGTTGACTTTCTCAACTATCAGGCTACTTTAAAAGGCTAAATGTCTAGTCTCTCACCATAACTACTCCGGACCCAAACCAACTGATCCAACACATCAAAAACAAGATAGCGATACATAACAAATGCAGAAATAGGGAAAATGGGGTAAATCTCACAGAACGACAGGTCGGGTCGTTACAGAAGGTGAGGGAATTTGGAAATTTATACGAGACTCCATATTATAATAGCAATGGGATTTTTTGATTCTAAGCGAGTACGGTGCAATCTTTCTCAAGAATACCATATCGATTTTTCCCTACTCCAGGTATTTTAAGGCTAAGCCCTTCCTTCATTTTGGAAAGATCTTGTAATTACACGAGTTTCATAATGAGGCATAAAGAGAAGTTCGTATTCTTGAACTTATGAACATTATCCTAGTCTCATAAATTACAGTATTCTCCCTTATCGGGACTTTATATTCAATTGAGTATTGTCTTCTTCCAGTAAAGAGAGAAGATCTTCAACATATATATATATATATATATATAATTATATACAGTATATGTATATGTATATTACAGTATTTTCACCACCATCGAGCTATAATCGGTGGGCGCCCCTATTGGGCAACCTCAGATCAGATGGTAAGTTATACACCGAGCCTACTGTGGCCGAGCGCCTATGAGCGAGTCCATCATGGCCGAGATATATAGCCTAGTATGGCTGAGCACCTAGGAGCGAGCCTGCTACGGCAGAGCAGTTACACGTTTCGAGCCTTATAGAGCCGGACATTTATTTTACTTACTATATTGAGAGAGTTGAGTCAGTATCAGCAGGTAAGTACATCTCCAGATAATCTTTGACTCCCAATTACTTTCAGTTATTATATTATAAGTTCAGTTTAAGCTTTCAGTTATTTAGTGCCTTACATACTCGATACATTATTTCGTACTGACATCCCTTTTTCTCGGAACGCCACATTTCATGCGTGCAGGCTCAGACAGACGGGTAGACCTCTACAGGTGTTTCTCGAGTGCAGATTTATCGATAAGATCCACGTCCTTCGGAGTTGCCGATGCCGGGTCAAGAGTTTTGTATACATCTTGTGTATATATGTATATAGGTTATGGGTAGGTCGAGGCCCTGTTCTGATCACAGTACATCCATCAGTAGAGGCTTGTAGACATAACCTATCAGTTAGTGCAGTATGTTGGGCTTGTAGGCCTTGTACGTATATGTTACTAGTTTGTTAGTTGTATTAGTTATGACGGCCTTGTTGGCCCAGATTTATATTGATGTTTAGTCAATGTTAGTTTCCATTCAGTTTTATATTTTTCTTCACAAATTGTCTTGCAATATTGCCCCATCGCCAAAGTATGACATTATATGTCTAGAGTCCCTTAGTCGTAAGTTGGTCCGCGAGGATAGATGAGGCACCGGGTGTCGGTCTCGCCCCCAGGCTCGGGGCGTGACACAAAGTGTGGTGGCATTTTCGAAAAAGAACATCTTCACAAGGTTTGGTACTTCAAGGGCCATTATTAGTGATGGGGGATCGCACGTTTGCAACAAAGATCTTGATACCTTACTCACAAAGTATGGTGTCACTCACAAAGTGTCGAACCCCTATCATCCTCAAGTAAGCGGGCAAGTTGAAGTCTCCAATCGGGAGATCAAGAGTGTTTTTTCAAAGACCGTGAATGTCAACCAAATGGATTGGTCGAAGAAACTTTATGATGCTCTTTGGGCTTATAGGACGGAGTAAAAAATACCAATTGGCATCTCTCCGTATCGGTTAGTGTTCGGGAAAGCATGTCACCTATCGGTTGAACTTGAGCACAAAGCTATGTGGGCATTGAAGAAGCTTAATCTTGAATGGGATGTCACTACCAATTTAAGGGTGGCACAATTAAATGATCTTGATGAATTTCGGTTCCATGCATATTCAAGTTCGTCCTTATACAGGGACAAGACGAAGTACCTCCATGACAAGTAAATCCGGAACAAGGAGTTCAAAGAATGTGATCTTGTTCTATTGTTCAATTCTTTGTTACGGATGTTTCCGAAAAAGTTGAAGTCCAAGTGGAGTGGTCCATTTTAGGTTGTGCATGTGACACCGTTTTGTGCATTATACTTGAAGAACAAAAATGATGAAGTATTTAGAGTCATTGATCACCGGGTGAAACATTATCTTGGCAAGGTTGATGATGGCCACATTATGGTGTTAATTTACTTGAAGTGATTGATGGCAACATGCCTCGTGCCGCAATGTTAAATCAGGCGCTTCTTGGGAGGCAACCCATGCTTCTTTTAATTTTTCATTTTCTTTCTTTTTAGATGGGTTTTTTATTGAGCTAACTGGTTTTGAAATGATTTGCAGGAATGCGTGTGCATTGCAGGGATAGAGATTGAAGAATTGGCCAAGTGTTGAAAAAGTGCGGACCGCACAAAAATTGTGCGGACCACACAATAATGATTGCATTCGCAAAGAAGACTCGGCGGCCGCACAACTAGAGATCCAAATATGTGAACTCTCTGAAGTTTGGAGTTGCAGTGAATAGGACAATATGCAGCCTCACACAAAATTGTGCGTACCGCACAAATTTCTGCGGCCGCCCTCACTTTTGTGCGGATCACAGAATCTCGGTACACATACAGGTAAAGAGTGCAGACCGCACTCAAAATTGTGTGGCTGCCCTTGGCTCTCTTTTTGATCGACTTGGTCAACCTATAAATAGGGCCTTTGAACACTATTCATACTTTACACTCCCTGAGTTCTTGAATCCTAAGAAAACACTGCGCACTGAAAAACAATTCACAATCCACACTCACAATCAATTCATCCAGTCTAGATTCTCACCTGCATTCCTTCATCACTGGTATGTTCAATCCATGTTAGGTTTTTGTCCATTTTTCTTAATTTTTGTTTTTGATTAGCTTAGTTAGTTTTAGGCCTAAAATGTCAAATGTTCTTCATATCTGCGCAAAATCATGTGGGTAGTTTCATATATTTTTAGTGGGGACTAGATAGACCATTGATAATGTTGATTTATATATACCATGTCTAATTTGTGAAAAATTTGCATAAAACCTAAATTCACTGCCGTATGTGTCTAAATTGTGCGGCCGCACATAAATTTGTGTGGTCCACAAGTCTATGATTAGGGAAAAAAATGTGCTTGAAAAGTACGGACCACACTCAAAATTGTGCGGTCCGCATAAAGAATTGTGCGGCCGTAGAAAAACATGTGCGCCCGCACTTTTGAACTTCAGAGAACCAGTGTCTCAGGTCAGATTTGTGCAGCCGCACTCAAAAGTGTGTCGTCCGCACTTTAGGGTGTGCAACCGCACTTTAGAACTGTGAGGTCCACACATGAAAGTATGTGGCCGCACTCAAAATTGTGCGGTCCGCACTATCTCCTCTATAAACTTATGTTCTCCAACTGTTATGAAAATTTTTAATTGTTCTGAACTCAATTGACTTATGTACCTTGTATTGTAGACAATAGTTAGATCACGTGGTAGAGGAGATACATCAAATGGAGAGATGAATCATCCTGAGGCAGAGGAAAAGGCACTCACCCACTAGGAGTGCAATCTAAGCCAATTGTAAAAAGCCAACCACCGGGAGAGAAAGGGCCATAGAGCCCTCATAATCCAGTTCCTATGCCCAATCTAGGGAAGCCTCCGAGGGTCATTCACTGGAGGTACAGCCTAAGGCCTAGTCCCAACCACCCCAATCCACTAGGCATTATCAATTGCACAACGAACCTTCCACTACAGTTAGTTCTTCTAAGGGTTCCGATGCCGGTAGCCAGGGTTCAGAGCCCTCCTCTACACCTACTCCTCCAACACAAGTGAAAACTGATGATGATGATGATAAAGTCCCGGATGATAGTAGAGGGGGGACACTTGAGTGGGAGACCTAGAGAGGTCGAAGAATAAGGAAATATAGGAGTTTCGGTTTGTGATCTTGACAACCTTCACAAGGTTCCAGGAGTTGTGGCCCTAGAGATTGCTCACACTTGAGCAAAAGTTCTTAATTAAGGAATTGATATTCACAATCCAAATGTCCTTAGACAGTTACGGGAGCGAAAGGAGTGGAAGTGGTACACCCACGGAGTCATCAATGCAAATGAGCACTTTGTTCGGGAGTTCTATGCCAATGTGGCTCACATAAAGAAGGGTACCAAAGTGACAAAGGTAAGAAATTTGAAAGTCTGCTTCGACCCCAGCTCTTTGAACACTTACGTGGGCTTTGAAGAGGTAGAGGTAGTCCAGTATTTGTAAAAGCTTGCTATAGCTGATGCAGCTCGCCCGTGGCTAGCTGAGATGTTGGCTGCTCAAGGACCACCACCACCGTGGATTACAGCAGGAGTTCCTATCCTCCGGGCCACCCTCAATTTTGAAGCTAAAGGGTGGCAGACCTTTGCGTGTAGCCGTATTGATCCGAGTTTAAATGAGAAAAATCTCCCACTTCCCCGAGCAGTTCTGGTGGCTTCTATTGGGGCTCGGTACCCAATCAATGTGGGTGCCAGCATGTCAACCAATATCACATTAGTTGTCCAAAAAAGTGAAAGATCCTACCCTTATCATAACACTGTCACATAGTATTTCAACGTTGCAAAGGTGGAGCCGAGGCCATATGATACAAACGTAAGGGCCAAGAAGCCCTTCTCATGGTACCACCTGCAGGGTGCAGACAACCCAAAGTTCAAGGGTTAAGTCACTACCAATGTTGGCCAGTCAGACGAGCCATCAGTGGTGGGTTCGTAGTTTGTTGTTGAGCCATCTACAGCTCACATTCCTTCCACAACAGCTGACCTTCCACCGGGACAGCTAACATGCCACCACCTTCATCTTCTAGACCATCAGCTTCAGTACTAGTGCCAGCTTCATCCACTTATCCATTCGCCGCGCTGCGAGTCTCCTAGACTTGGTGAGCCTTAAAAACTTGATGCAGACAACTACTTGTAAGATGTCTGACATAGCCAGTACTATTGCAGCACAGTCCTCTACTCCAGCAGCACCACAGGTCCTTTCGTCAGTGGAGGAAACATTGAAGAAGATTCTGTAGAATGAGAAGACTATTATGGATACACAGGTGGCTCATAGGGGAGCTATTGAGGAGTTGGGCAAGCAGGTGAAGAAAATGAGGAAATCCCAGGCTTCTAAGGAATCAGTAGAGAGATTTAGAAAGGAGGTGACTAAGATAGCAGCAGCGGGTGATTTTCCATTGAACCTACTGATGGAGACAGATCCATCAGTACCAGCAGACCCAACAGCACTATCAGCAGAGGCACCAGCTGGCCAGTCTGACGAGCCATATCTTGCTGCCCCTACTGCTGAGGAGCTACTTTAGATGCTCACCAACCCCGTTGTCCCTCAGCCAGGTGATGATGAGATACAGTTGGAGGAGACCGACGGTGGTGATGTTTCCAGTCACCCTGAGACCACATAGGAAGTTTTCTTTTCTCTCTACCCTCCTTTATTTTGATTTTACTAAGCATTGAGGACAATGTTTGTTCCTATTCGGGGGGGTTGGTCTATTTTGATGAAATTGGATGACATTTGATGATATTTGGCATGTAATAATGTTAATACACTTTTATTTTATCTTTATTTTATTTTTTATTATGTATATACTAATCCCTCTTGTATATATTCTATTCCCCTTGGTTTGTATATTCAGACTTACTTTCAGTAGTTTATTTCATAGCTTCTTCATTTTGTTTTCTTAATAGTATAGCTTCTTAGTTACTTTGATAGCTTCTTTTTATATTTAAGTGAACAATAAGCCTTTGGTTTTCTTAATACCACGGTTCTTTCCTAAGGTGGGTTTTGTGTGAATCGGGTGCACTTCCCAACGATGGATGGCGTGATAACCTTCTTAAGGGATCGAGTCAGTTTTTGATGTTTAGGTAGAAACAAGTAGTATTAATGAATAAATAAGGTTCAAGCATGCTTCACTTGGTACCAACACACTTAGCTACATGCTTATGGTTAAAAACTAGTTTTTGGAAAGAAATAGCTCCAGTTAGTGACCATGTGACTCTTGTGTTGACTTAGGAAATCATCGGGTGTTTTAGTTGAAACCCCATTAGCGATTTTAAATCTTGAATGCGGTTGTTGTGGGCCCTTGGTTCTATTCTCTTTAACAATCCGGTTGTGTGAGAAGTGAGGTATTTTGTTGCAAGTCCAAGTACCCATGTAAATGGTCTAGAACCTGCCCCGAATGTGTTTCTAGGAGAAATTCTAAGTTAGCTTGGCTTGAGAAGTGATTGTAGGCTTTCCTTGACCCATTTTGAAACATTCCATGGCCCACCAATGATATCATCCTTAGTAAACCCTTTTGAGCCTAAAGCCTTTTTATTCGATAACTACGTTACAAGCATTTACCCGTTTTATAGTGACTCTCTCTTGGCACCTGAACTTTCTTTAGCACTCATGTGAAACAAATGGAAAGTACATAATTTTGTGGGAGAGACAGGGAGTTTAAAAATGGTATCAAGTCACAAAAATAGAAAAGAAATTAAGAACAGGAAAGGCAAAGAAAAGAAAGGAAGAACAAAAGTAAAACACAAAAAGAAAGTGAATAATGTGAAATGATTGAAAAAATGCAAAAGAAAGAAAAAGTGCAAAGCATGGAAAAAACAAAGAAGGAAATCATGAATAACATAACCAAGAAAGAGTGATGTCAAGTCTCTCTATCCCCCCTAAGCGAAAAGAAAATGACTCAAAGAGTCGGCAAAGTAAGAGCCAAAAAGAGAAAATGGAGTGCTAAAGGAAAGATGAACCAATTCCACTCTCATATTTCCCTCATTAGTCCAAACGCCTTCATTACATGCCAAAAAAGCCCTACGTGATTTCAAGCTGAACAAGCTTACATTAGTGGTGATCTACAAGAGGGGAAAGCATATGGTACTTAGAGCCGGGCTTGTGGCATTCTTTTGAGAGTGATGAGCGAATCTTCCTCAAGTCATTGAATTGAATGCTTCATTCGTGAGTGAGATGAGCTTCTGGGGTGTATGAGAGGAGGATTTTTGGATCCACATCGACCTGCATGAAAATGCGAGCTTCCTTGATGAACAAAGTCAACCCTTGATGCGCAAGCATCACATTGGAGTTATTTGTGCTTTAACATTCAAATCATAGGCTTGTTAATGATTCATGAGTGTGTGGGTAATTGTTGGTCCCAATTGATGTGTGTTTCATCCAACTTAGACCAGCTGAAATAGCCTTTTCTCTAGTGGAGGTGGGAATTGCCTTAATTGCTTGAGGACAAGCAAAAGCTTAAGTTTGGGGGAGTTGATAAATAGGGGTTTTGACTGCTTATTTTCTCTCGTTTTATTATATTTTAGCTAAAAAATTCTTAAAGTTATTCCCAAGAATTAATGAAATGTGCTTTCTTGAAGGAATATTGGGAAACGAGCCAAAGAAATGAAAATCAACTCAAGAAGGAGTAAAATTGGACAAGGACCAAAACAAGGAAAAAACGGACCAAAGTGCGGACTGCACAATATTGTGTGTGGTCGCAGACTCTGAAGAGACACTGACCGATTTCCTTAACAAAGGGCGAACCGCACAGTTATTGTGCGGCCAAAGAAGACAAGAATAAGAGAGTTGAGTTCTTGAGGCCAGAAGATGTGCGAACTACACTAGTATTGTGCAGCCGCAGAATGATCAAAGTAAGGTCGCACTCATAAATGTGCGGTCCGCACAAAGTGTCCCAGTCCAACCCAAGATCAAAAGTGCGGCCGCACTCAGAAAAGTGCGGTCCGCACAATTAGAGGAAGTGCGGCCCCACCCCAGATTTATGCGACCACAGAAAGCCACCATGTCAAGGCAGCCTGGAAGTGCGGCCCCATCCCAGATTTATGCGACCTTAGAAAGCCACCATGTCAAGACAACCTTAAAGTGCGGACCGCACACAGAATTGTGCGGCTGCACGACCTCCGCATGGGCAATTTTGTCAGATAATTTATGGGTATAAATAGATCTTTTTGTCATTATTAGGTTATGTTTTTTGCACTTGAGAATAGACAGTCATTTTTCTTTACTATATTGGGTAACTTTGTAATAGTTTCACATTTTAACATTAGATTTTCTTCCCTTAATCATCTATTATGAATTTTATCTTAGTTTCTTCTTTAATTTCTTCATTTTCTATGAGTAGCTAAACCCTTAGCTAGGGTTGTGACCCAACCCTAGTATGGTTACTTAATGGGTGATTCATTTAGGGCTTATTTGTGATTGGGTATATGTTTTTTAGCCTAGTTCTTGTTTGAATTTGAGAATTGATGGTTGCAAACATTGATTCATGCCTAATTGAATTAGTCTCTACTTAAGAAAGTGAGACTAAGTTTAGGAAAACTTGGCTAACAAGAAATTGGGGTGGACTCAAGAAATTGATAACCCCAATTAAAGGGTCGAATCTAGAGATAGTAAGCCCCGACTTAAGCATTTATCACTTGTTTCATTAAATACTCATTTGGACTTGAGAAAGTCAAATTGGGAAAAATCACTCAAACTACCGAGAGATATAGAGTGAGTAATCGCGTGTGATTGCTATATTGTATCCTGATCAACCAAACATTCCCTAAAGCTCTAAATCTGTTAGATCTTTTATAACTTGAAAAACAACCAAAACCAAAAATATTGTCTCTTAGCTTTACAATTACAAGCATTAGCAAAAATGTAGAAGTAGAAACAACAACTGAATATGTGGAACTGCAATATTGGGCACGTCATTCATTAGTATACATATATACCTAATCCCACATAATGCTCTCTGGAATCGACCCCAACTCGCCTTGGGTATTTATAATTGCATTGACCGCCTCACAATCCAAAATAGTGGTGTGAGTTTGGGTGAGATCAGGCGTTCATGTTGATATATATATATATGGATCATAAGATCCTTTAGCATATCTTCAAGCAAAAGAATTGAATTTATGCCAAAGGAGATGGTTGGAGCTACTGAAAGACTATGACGTTGATATTTTATACCATCCAAGGAAGGCGAATGTAGTAGCCAATGCCCTCAGCCATAGATTTATGTTAGCATGTCATATTTACAACCAAAAAAGAGTGGGATAGCCCATGAGATTCATCAGCTAGATAGTCTTGGAGTTCGATTATTGGATTCAAGTGGTACCGGCATAACTATTCAGGACACGACAACATCCCATTTAGTAACTGAAGTGGAGGAACGCTAGTACGAGGATCATGTGTTAGCTCATTATAGGGATACGATCCCTCATATGGAGAATAAACAATTTGAGATTACAAGAGATGGGGTCCTCAGATATTGAGGATGATTATGTGTCCCTAATATTGAAGAATTGTGTCGGCAGGTTATGGGAGAAACTAACTATTCTCGTTATTCTATCCATCAAGGAGAAACAAAGATGTATCATGATATCAGGGAAATATATTGGTGAGATGGAAAGAAAAAACATAAGGTTGAATTTGTTGCTCAGTGCCCTAACTGTCAACAGGTTAAGATTGAGCATAAAAAATCCGGTGGATTATTGCAGGCTATAGATATTCTGACTTGGAAGTGGGAAGTAATCAATATGGATTTCATAGTAGGTTTACCTTGTACCCAGCGTAAGTTCGATTCCATATGGGTGATTGTTGACAGTGTTACAAAATTTGCCCATTTTCTGCCTGTGAGGACTATATATTCCGCAGAGGATTATGCAAGGCTTTACATTAAAGAGATAGCACAACTTCATGGTTTCCTTATATCTATTATCTCGGATAGAGATGCATAGCTTATAGCTAATTTCTAGAGGTCCTTCCAAAAAGGATTTGGGACTCAGGTAAGTATTAGTACGACATTTCATCCCTAGACATACGGACAGGCTGAGCGTACTATTCAAACTTTTGAGGATATGTTACCGGCCTGTGTGATAGACTTCAAAGGTAGCTAGGATGATTATCTGCCTCTTATTCAGTCCGCGTATAATAATAGCTATCATTCATTATTTAGATGGCTCCATACAAAGCTCTTTACGAACGGAAGTGTAGGTCACCTATAGGATGGTTCGATGTTGGGGTAACTAAGTTAGTAGGACCAGAGTTGGTACAACAGGAAATCGAGAAGATTAAGCTTATACAGGAAAGTCTATTAGCAGCTCAAAGCCGTCAGAAGTCTTATGCAGATAATTAACGATGAGACTTAGAGGTGATGATTGGGTATTCCTAAAGGTATCGCCAATGAAAGGCATTATGATGTTCGGTAATAAAGGAAAACTTATCCCTTGGTACATTGGACCATATAAAATTACATGCAAGGTAGGCCAGGTAGCATATGAGTTAGACTTGCCTTCTAACTTGGAGTGTGTACATCCAGTCTTTCATTTTCTATGCTTCATAAATATATCGGAGATCCTTCCAGAATCATGTCAGTTGACGATGTTCAGGTCACAGAGAAACTATCATATGAGAAAACTCTTATTGCTATACTAGATAGACAGGTTCGGAGATTGAGGACTAAAGACGTAGCTTCCGTGAAAGTACTTTGGAGAAACAATAATGTGGAAGAAATAACTAGGGAAGCCGAAGAAGACATGGATTCTATATATCCTCACTTGTTTCCTCTTCCAAAGAAGGATCTAACTGAGACATCACAGTCTTAAGGTACGTGTATGGATTCTTGTGTTAGTTATTATCATTGGTCGTGTGAGGCCATTGTCGTTATTGATGACTGTGGTCCTATGTGGCATTGAATTATTGAGTTTTCTACATGACGAGTTGATAAATAGTAGTATTGTTACAAAGGAGACTCTGCCAAAATTTATATAGATCCTGGGGAGTTAAACATTCGAGGACGAATGTTTCTAAGGGGGGAAGGATGTTATATCTCTCGCTTTCGTACGTTAAAGTTTCGTCGTAAGTTATTTAACATAGGCTCGGGAATGAGATTATTTTTGAGGTTATAAGCATTTATGTTATTTATAACAAGTGATAAGTAAGTGTCGTGAAGGTTAAAGGATAAACGAATCAAATAAAATGAGTTTCATTGAGTGTTGTTAATTTGGCTTAAAATACGGTACGAGCTATAATACCCGATATTCATGTAACGACCTAGTCGGTCGTTCCGAGAGTTTAGCCTCGTTTTCCCCATTTCTGCTTCGTTTTGTGTTGTTTAACTCATTTATGTTGTGTTGATTTGCTTGGCTCGGTTTCGGAGTGGTTCTGGAGAAAAATGAGACACTTAGTCTCTTAAGTTGGGAAAATAGTTAGAAAAGTCAACTGTAGGCTCACTTATAGGTAAATGATCTCAGAATGTGGTTTTGATCACTCAGATATCTTCGTTGTTGATTTGGAACTTAGGAGTGTGTTCAGAATGTTGTTCGGAGGTCCGGAGTAGAATTAGGCTTGAATTGGCGAAATTTGATTTTCGGCGATTTCCGGTCGGCAGTGGAATATTAGTTATCGGGGTTGGAATGGAATTCCGGAAGATGGAACAGGTTCGTAGTATCATTTTTGATGTGTGCGCAAATTTTTAGGTCATTCGGACATGGTTTAGATGGTTTCGGCATTGTTGGTGGAATTTGGAAGTTTCAAAGTTCTTAGGTTTGAATCCGAGGTTGATTTTGTGTTTTGGCGTTGTTTTGAGGGGTTTGAAGGATCAACTAAGTTTGAAAGAGGATATGGGATGTTTTGGCATGTTTGGTTGAGGTACCAAAGGCCTCGGGTGCGTTTTGGGTCGTTAACAGACCAATTCTTGGATTTTAAAGTTGGCAGATTTTGCAGGTTTTTGGTTGCAGAGAATTTCTTCATCACGTTCGCGGGTGGGATACCGCATTCGCGAAGGGTCATTTGGGGAGCTGAGGATTTTTTACAATGCATTTGCAAAGGGATGGACATGAACGCAAAGGTCTGAGTGGAGCATGCATCGCGTTCGCGCACAAAGGCACGCGTTAATGAAGAGGAGTAGGCGGTTGGGGACCCCAGGGGTTTTGGCCTACGCGTTCGCATGGAGCGGTCCGCGTTCGCGGTGAGAAAGGCTGGTAAAGCATCACGTTCACGTGTTATTGGTGCGTTCGTGAAGAGTTAAGTGAAGGGGGAGCTGGGTTGTGCTACGCGAACGCGTGGGTGAGGCCACGTTCGCAATGAAGAAATGTCTGGGAAGAATATGTAAAGCTGAAAATCGAGGGTTTAGTCCAAAATTCCAAAATTTCAATAGAGAGCTCGAAGGCGAAATTTGAAGATATTTTAAGTAGAGTGATTGGAGTAAGTTTTCTTCACCCACATTTTGTTTAATTCCATGATTTAGTCTTGAATTTCATCATTCAATTTGGGATATTCGGGTGAAACATTGGGAGAAATGGGTAAAAAATTGGAGAATTCTTTTGGGGATTTGAATGACAAATTGATGTCGGATTTTGATGAATTTGATATGGGTAGACTCGTGAGTGAATAGGGATTCTAGTTTTGTGATTCTTATCGGATTTCGAGACATGGGCCCGGGTGTCGGGTTTGGCCAATTTCGGGATTTTTTATGTAATTTGATTATTATTGAGTGGGCTTTGTTCCTTTAGTGTATTTTGATGTTATGACTCTGATTTTGAAGAGATTCGGGGTGATTGGAGGCCGAGTCGAGAGGCAAAGGCATCACTGGTTAGGATTTTGGCCGGTTTGAGGTAAGTATTGACTGTAAATCTTGTCCACCCCGTAGCAACTTACATTGCGTATTTGACTGAAAACTATATGATATTTTGTGTTTTAGAAAGTGTTACTATGTTTTGGGCTAAATGCCGTATTTGGGCCTCGTGCCAAGTTGTTTGGACCCTTAGGGGCTTTTACTTCTATTTCCTCACTGTTTTGATTTCAAATATGTACTCAGTCATGCTATGTTAAATTGATTTCAAAACTCAGTCTCATTTACACTATTTGGTTCATAAAATGATATTTTAGGTCGAGCACCCCGTTTTACTGATAGCCCGAGCGGCTTGAGTGTTTCCTGACCGAGTGAGGTCGAGGGCCTGTGTTGTAAGGATATTATGGAATCGGGTTGTAGGAACCCCTCCGGAGTCTATACACCCCCGGTGAGAGTGGGTACCCTGAGTGAGTGATGTGATATTGCCCGAGAGGCTATTCTTGATTCATGTTGTTGCCCGCGAGGCTGATTATGAGTGATTGTGGGGTTTCCCGAGGGGCTAGTACTAAGTGATGTTATGCCTGAGGCGCCGTTTATGATACATGATTTGCCCGAGGGGCCATTTATGATTTTCATCACTTTTAATCTAAACTTCATTGAAACACTTTTGAAACTGTTGGAAACATATCTTCAAATGATTTTTATTGAAAATCTGATTTTTAAGCGAGATGATTTGACTTATACACTGTTTTGAAGGCAAGTTGTACTTATTGTGATTTCATGACATGGATTTATGTGTTTCTTGCTGCTCAGTCCTTAATTATATTTATTACTTACTGAGTTGTCATACTCATATTACTCCCTGCACCTTGTGTGGAGATTCAGGGATTTATGGACGTGATAGCAAGCGCTGATTCTTTCATCCGTCGTAGATATTCGGAGTCGGCAAGGTAACTGCAAGGCTATCGCATCCTTTCTCCTCTCCCTCATACCTTCCTTAGACTATATTGGTGTTTTCCGGACTATAATAGTCTTAGTTGTTTTTAGATGATCCTTGGTAGACGCCCGTGACTTGTGACACCCGGATGTTGGGCTTTGTTTGTTTCTTTTTCTGCACTTGTTATTTAAACTGGTGTGAAGCTTTTATTAATTAATTGTTTTAAAACACCTTTATTATGAAGTGTCGAATTATTCTAAAAATGTGTCAGTTGGCCTAGTTCCATGATAGGCGCCATCACGACCGGGTGGTTTGGGGTCGTGACAAGTTTGTATCAGAGCCTATGTTACATAGGTCTCATGAGTCATGAGTAGGTCCAGTAAAGTCTTGCGGATCGGTACAGAGACATCTATACTTATCTTCGAGAGGCTGCAGAACCTTTAGGAAAAATCTCACATTCTTGAATTCTTGTCGTGCAAATCCATTTATTCAGCTAAAAGCGTAACTCTTTGAATTCCTTTCATGTATTTGAATGTGCATGTGAGCTCTCAGTATCAGCCATGCATCGACGGTTGGTGATTTCCATGGATGAGATGGAATTTTTAGCATATTGATAAGGGGCCAGTCTGGAGGACTGGAGGCCGGGTCTTGTCTGTAGCATGAGTGTTGAGATTTTGATTATGCGAACACGTGCATTCGGGACTTATGTGTCCGTTCGTATCCTTAATGGTGGGGTTTTGTGACTGGATGGCTATGTGGCGAGTGTGATTCGATGGTGAGATGTGTTCAGATTGTTTAATCATGATAAAAAGAGTTGGTCGGAGATGTAGCAAGGGATGTTGAGTGTTTGACTTCTGTCTTGAGTTGGCATATGGCCTCGGGTTGTGAGTGTATTGAAGGACCTCTCATGTAGTTTAGTTATGGAGGGAAGTGGATCTTCCTGTTGTGCTATGAATATTTGGTGATGCATTTTGGGCTGACCAATGCCCCAGCAGCGTTCATGCATTTGATGAACATCGTATTTCAGCCATATTTGGATCCCTTTGTTAATGTGTTCATTGATGACACCCTGGTGTACTCTCGTAGTTAGGAGGAGCATGCTCAACATTTGAGGATGGTATTATGGAAGTCAGGGAGGAGGAGCTTTATGTGAAATCCTCCAAGTGTAAATTTTTGTTAAGTTCGGTAGCATTCTTAGTGCACGTGGTGTCCAGTAAAGGTATCCAGGTGGTCAGACGATTGGGAGGAGAGCTTCCAGAAGCTCAAGATTGCTTTGACCATAGATCTAGTGTTAGCTCTGCCATCAGCTTCATGTTCTTATACTGAGTGTTGTGATGCCTCGAGGATAGGTGTTGGTTGTGTTTAAATGCAGAAGGATAAAGTTATTGCGTAATAGCTATGATTTTTGAAGTGTATAGAGAGAGATCACTTTGAGGCTAAGCAGGCGGGACTAGTTCCCTTGGGGTGTCCTGAGGTTGTGTGATCCTTAGGTGGTTTTGTAGCAAGTCCTCTTTTACAAGTAATTGATGTATGTTGCAATTTGAGTTTCGATCGCTTGTGGAAGTTGGCATGTCTATTCCAATGGTGAATGAGAGATTTGTAGATGATTGGAGATATTAGATGGTTTGTGTTATATGAGCTTATGAAGGATTAGTTGAATCTCACTATGGTATTATGGCGGTGTTAGTGTATGGGCATTATGTGTTATTGTTGTCTTGATCTATGGCTTTGAGCTAAGTGGGGGAGTATGCTGGTGAAAAGTTGGTTGCACGATTATGTGATGTATTGGTTTCTGTTTGACATATACTGGTGAATCAGTTATGATCTACAGAGGTGGAGTTTGAGAATGACTCGGGTAAGGGAAATGTTTCGCTGCAGGTTGTATTATACTCTGTGGGAAAATGGGTTCTATTGAATGATTAAGTTATATTTATAAAAGGTGTAGTGTGTGTGGGGTAGGAACTTGCTTGGTTGTTTAGGGTGTGGGTTACTCCCTTGGGTGTTGATGTGTTAATGGGGGCACAGACCGTTCGATCTGTTTGATCAGTTTAATTGAGATTTACATAGTAAATTCAAAATCGTATTCTCCGGCAACGGCGCCAAAATTTGATACGCTCATATTACCTTAAAATAGTGTAAATCTATCGATGTCAAATATAGTAACCCAACGAGGTTGGGGTTGAATCCCACAGGGAATAGGCGTGAAAAGTTTACTTGAGTAGTGTGAATCTTAACTTAAATCGTATTTCTATTCCGTTAGAGTAACAAGAGTATGGTAATAGATTGTATTGTAATTTTGTGAAATAGTAACAAGTATGATTAAATAAGGTTGTAATTAATTCGATTATCTAAACCAAGGTTGTGTCCCCTTCAATGAAATGTTATGCTATCGGTTTCAATATGATATATTTCCAATGGAAGCTCCTTTTGATATGCAAATGATTTCTAAATGACTACCCAATATTTTCCAATAGTTGGGTAGTATTTCTCTTTATGATTTTTTCAAATATAAAAGAGTTTCAATTAAGAGTAATCAATTTATGCCAAATAAAATCCACTTAATCCTAAGCGATTTTATTAAACAAGGTTTAAAACCTTGAGTCTTTGATATTTACTTCTACCAAACCCTAACTCACTTTTCCAAGTAAAGAAAGAATATAATGGCACTTGATAATGTTTGAAACCACCAACAATAAATGAAGAAGGAGGAGTAAACAAATATCAACCAACCATTATACATATATTCAATGTTAAGCACCCATTGATATTACACTCATTTAGGGTCCACAACCTTAGTATTTAAAACTAGCCACACATGCTAAATACAAAAAGAAGAGAATATTAAATGTCATAGTGCTTACAAAAGTGCAAGATTCTTCACCTTCAAAGCTTCCAAAAGATGGGACTATTCAAAGTTTGGATTGTAGCTCTTTTTCCAGACAAGATGCCCCCACAAAACCCCAATAAATCTATTTATAGTAGGATAAAACTCGGGGCTAATTTCGGACAAAAATGCCCTTCCAGGTCAAATATGCGACCGCATTTCTATCACATAACAGATACGCGTTCCGCATTCTCTTCAAGTCCACCGCATCTTCGAAACCCTAGGTTACAGGAAGTCATCGCATTCAGGTTATGCAGTCCGCATAGTTGATATGCGACCGCATAGTGTCATCGCATTTCTGATCTCAGCCACTTCTACAGGTGGTTTGCAATCCATTATGCGGCCCACAAACCTGTCATGCGGTCGCATAATGGACCACATTTCTTCACTTGGATTTGGCCAATCTAACTGTTAGACTTTGCGGTTCCCCTAAGCATTATGTGGTCTGCATGTTGGATTTGCGATCCGTATTTTCAACTCTGCGGTCGCATTTTGCCTCTTTCTTGTCCTTTTTCGGCTTTTTGATTCCATTTCAATGTTTTTGGGTCGCCAAGCTTCATGCACTACACAACATCAAAATTACATAAGTATAAAAGACAATTGCATTTAAAATGAGCTAAAATCTAAGCAATAGACATTAAATGTGCCGAAATTCTCCGGCACATCACTAGTCTCCTTCACGAACGCTTCCGTCTGTATGAGAGCTCACATCGACATGTTGGGCACTGGCGAACCTTCATTCAACAGGAATTTGCACTGGTGCCCCTTCAGGGTTTTGCGGTGGCACACCGGCACCTGAAGCAGATGTGCCATTCTCTCTGTGGTCCTCAGGACCGTTGTTTTCGTGTGCGTTTACTGAGTTAGACATTTTCTGACCTGAAATTGAAGATTCTTGGACAAGAAAAAGTGTGAAGAATAACTTGTGTTTTTAGAAAACCAGCACTAAAAAGATCAATATTATTTTTATCCCCATGGTGGGCGCGAAACTATTTACCCTGAAAATGGTAATTATAATTATATTTGATTATTGTGTTCTAAAAATATGTGATCCATTTTAATACCGGCTTTTAGGTAGTAGATGATGTGCATGAAGCAAAAAAAATGAAATAAGTGCGAAAAGAACTAGATTATGCAAACCAGGCTACGAAGAGGCCAGTCTCGGGGGTGATCGGGCAGGCCTCGAGGTCGATCTTGAGAAGCTTGGCTACGGGCTAGTAATGAAAGTATAATAGTATTGAATGCCTTAAGGTTGGACTATTTACGATCAATAATAAGCAATAAATTAAGAATAACTCAAGAACACAATAAATGAGAAGCAATAATTTAATGAGACAATTGTAGAGAATGTTTTTGTTAGAGAGTAGAGGATGTTCTTGTTCTTGTATTGAATATCCTATTTTCTTACAAAGTGACAAGGGTCCCTTTATATATGGGGGGAAGCTCAACATAGTACATGCATCATTAATGTAAAGAGATATGGCTAGTATACCCATTTAATACCACGGTACGGGTTTCTACTATCTTGCGTACTTTGTCAGCTTTAACCACGTGCCCCTTGCAGATTTTTGCCTTTTAATGTCGACCCTTGACTTATACTGCCTCGACGTTGAGGACCCTAGATGTGCCCTTCAATGCCGAGCTCATGCCTTCGAACCTTTGTCTTCATTGAAATGGCCATAAAATCGGGCTCTCCGATTTTAGCCGTATACACATGCGTGCAGGTTCAGACAGACATACGGGTAGACCTCCTCAGTATGTGTTTCCTGAGTTTAGCTTTATCGGTAAGCTCCACGTCCTTCGGATTTGCCGAGTCTAGAGTTTTATATACATCTTATGTGTATATGTATATAGGTTATGGGTAGGTCGGGGCCCTGTTCCGATCACACTACATCCATCAGTAGAGGCTTGTAGACATAACCTGTCAGTTAGTGCAGTATGATGGGTTTGTAGGCCTTGTATGTATACGTTGTTGGTTTGACAGCTGTAGTAGTTATGATGGCCTTGTTGGCCCAACTTTAAATTGACGTTTAGTCAGCGTTAGTTTTCGTTTAGTTTTATATTTTGCTTCGCAAATTGTCTTGAATTATGGCCCCATGGAAAAAGTATGACATTATATGTACAGAGTCCCTTAGTCGCAAGTTGGTACGCGAGGATAGATGAGGCACCGGGTGCCGGTCTTGCCCCCAGGCTTGGGGCATGACAAAAGTGGTATCAGATTAGTTATGTACTAGGGAGTCTACAAGTCGTGTCTAGTAGGGTCTTGTTTATAGATGTGTTGTGCACCACATTATATAAGCAGGTGACTACATGGCATTTCAAATGTAAATAGTGTTGTAGAACTTAGTTATAGGAAATTTGAGTTAATTTTATGTGTTGGTGTTTGTACGCACACATGACGGTGACTAGGAAGACCATGGGTAGCCAAAGGAGAGATACAACAGTAGGTGAGATGGACTAACAGGGTACCCCTACTTGATGGGGCCCCATCAGAGGACTAGGGAGAGACCCCTACTCAGCCATTACCGACTCATCCACCACCTGAGGAGATTCCTAGGGAGACCGCACATCCCGCTCCCCCTCTGCTTCTATCAGATCAGGACTTGAGGAGTGCGGTGCATTTGTTGACACATTTGGTAGCTACCCAGCAACAAGCTGGAACCCGCTAGTGTAGGATTTTTTAGGGGTATGGGAGTTCAAGGGTCCGAGATTTTATTGGTTTGAGTCCCCCAGAGTTCACGGGAACATATCAGTGGGAGGACCCGTCGGATTTCATAGATCAGCTTCACATGATCTTTCAGGTTATGCATGCCACGGAGAAAGAGGCAATTGAGCTAGTAGCTTTTCGAATCCGAGATATAGCCATCCTTTGTGGTACGAGGGATGTGAGAGGTCCATAGGCGTGATGAACCTCCAGCTATTTGGGAGAACTTTACAGATGCCTTCCTTGACCAATACTTACCGCGGGAGATCCAACAGGCTCCAGTCGATCAGTTTCTTGCCCTCAAGCAGGGCAATATGAGTGTTCGAGAGCATAGCCTCTGTTTTGACTCATTGGCCAAATATGCACCATCCATAGTTTCTACTATGCATGATAGGATTAACAGGTTTATAGTACGGTTGGCCCCTGAGTTGACCGAAGCATGTGCCACCGCTGCATTGTAGGATAATATGGATATCTTCTGAATTCAGGCATTCGCCCAGAGTATAGAAAGGGGTAGGCATCGGCAGCAGGGTATAGAGAGGACTGAGTCAGGACAACGTAGGAGGATGATATTTTTCAGGTCTTAGGAGTAGTCTCATGGTAGTTATAGGCCCCAGTACTTCGAACGGCCACCTAGGCCTCCGCCACCTCAGTTACAGGGTTACAGGTATGAGCGATATACTCAGTTAGGACTAGGTGAGAGCTCATGGGCGTCGGGTTTGCAGTGACAGCGAGGTTCAGGGCAGACATAATCATTTCTGCCACAGTGTGACATCTGTGGTAGAGGACACTTGGGCTAATGCCGATTCAATTCTGATGCTTGTTATACATGTGGACGTCCGGGTCATATGATGTGAGATTACCCAAATAGAGATTCTGTGGGTATGGCACAACTAGAAAATTCAGCAACATGATCATCTATGTTCGTGCATCCATCAGGGCGCGAGTCTCAATCTTCGACTGATAGAGGTCGAGGCAGAGGTAGAGTGTAACGACCCGACCGGTCATCTTTTGTATCAAGACCCCGTTCTCCTAAATGAGACTTCCCGTAGTGGCTTATTATTATTTATGACTTGCGGGGATGTGTGGTGCGGGATTCAGAAGTGTTTAGAGTTATATAGGAACACTTGGTTCCTTATGGTTGGCCTTTAAGGCTAAGTTTGACTTCGGTCAACATTTTGAGTAAACGACCTCGGAATAGAGTTTTGACAATTCTGGTAGCTGCGTATGATGATTTCAGACTTGGGCGTATGTTCGGAATGGGTTTTGGATGACCCGGGAGCATTTCGTCGCCCAATATCGAAATAAGAGTTTCCTTAAGTTCATATTGTGGTTTGGGATGTGTTTTTATGTTATCGAGGTCCGAACGGAATTCCAAGATCAGGAATAGTTCATGCTTGCAAAATTTGGTGTCATTCCTAGTAGTATAGGTCGGTTCGACGCATTGAAAGCGAATTCTAGAACTCCAAGTTCAAAGTTTGATTCAATTTGGTTTTGGGGTCGAATTCTTAGTTTCTTAGTTTTCTTTCACGTTACAAAAATTTGAGCTAGTCCGTATCGTGAATGCAGACATGCTATTGCCTTTGGACAGGGTCTCGGGTGAGTTACGGACCCCTTGGAGCTAAATGCTAAAAACCAAAAAATTTCAGGTCTGGTTTCCTTCTCCGCGTTTGCGGAGGGAGGAGGGATTGAACGTGTTCGCGAAGAAGGAAATGGCCAGGGATGGTAAATGCTCTGTGCGTTCACACTAAGGGCCCATCGATCGCGATATGTTGGGCTTATGACCCAATGTGTTCACACACCTCCCCCACATTCGCATAGTGTCTGGCTATGGGTCAGCCCAACTTGCCCCTTACCTTGTGCGTCTGCAGCCCACCTGCCACATTCGCGAAGGTCTAGCCCAGCTAGCCTCCGTGTTCACAGTGTGTCATTCGCGTTCGCATAGAAGGCCCATGAGGGCCTGGTCGCTTAGGCATCGCGAGCGCACTTCCCAGGATGCATTCGCATAGAGGAAACAACTGGGCAGTGTGTTTTTATAACGAGATAAATTCATTTTTCCTCACCTTCTTCTTCTTCCTTGGGGTAATTTTGAGCATTCAAGAGGGGAAAACGACCTACTTATTGGAGGTTAGTAATTCCTACCATAAACTTAGTCTAATACTTGGATTCTTAGGTAGTGGAAATTCAAGGGTTAGAGTAAAAACCTAGGTTTTATAAAAATTGGGAGAATTACCAAGGAGATTGCCATGAAATCACACAAAAACTATATATTAATGATCCTTAGGTTATGGATAATTGATTCCTTCGAAAATTTCTGGAAACCGAGCATGTGGGCCCAGGGGTGTATTTTAGGATTTTTCAAAGTAAGGTGAAATATCTAAGTAAATAGGAGAATTCCATACTTTTGAGTATAAATTGATATATTTGTATAACATTTGGCTAGTTTCGAGTCCTTGGGTGTTGAGTTTGGTGTTTTGGGTGCGTTCTTGAACCAGGAAGAAGGCTCTACACGAGGTGAGTCTCCTTTCTAACCTTGCAATAGGGAATTGTCCCCATAGGTGATCTAAATGCTATGTGTTAATGTTCGTAGGGGCTATGTACGTACAAAGTGACGAGAGTCCGTACGTAGCGGCTATTATTGTTATGTCAAGGTAGTTAGGCCCACATCATGCCTTGTGTTTTTCCTCGAAATGAATTATATGCTTCATGAATTCATGTTATATATAGCCTTGTTCCCTGAGATCATGGAATTTGATAATTTAAATGAATTGTTCACTGGAAAGTAATTTATGAAGAATATTGTGTGTGCATGTGACAGCTTCGCAATTTACATTCCGTGAGCGGAGTGTTATTTCCCCCACTCTCTTGGGAGCGGGCCGTACGTCGCGGCGGATTTTAAAAGATACATTATGGTTCGGGACGTTCGACCCTCGGCAGTGCACATATATTATTATTATGATGGCTCAGGCCGGTTGTCCTTATCCCGTATGCGCATGCTAAATTGTTAAATACTTCATGGATATTGAAATGATAGATTAGTGGACCCTAGTGGATATTAAATTCGTGTTTTATTACTTCTTATTAATTATATTAGTGGACCCTAGTGAGTGTCAAGTCGACCTCTCGTCACTACCTCTTCGAGATTAGACTGGATAGTCACTAGTTACATACTTATTTATGTACTCTTGCTATGCTTATGTACTTAATTGTACAGGTTCTAAGGCTGGTGCATCTGGCTATCAGACCATTCTGAGTATAGATTGGACCTGACTTCACGGCGAGCTGCTTCTCCTAACGATCCTTGGCAGCACCATGGAGTATCTTTATTTATTCCTGTCTATTTCTTCCAAACAGTGGGACAGTTATATTATATCTTTTGTATATTCTGTTAGTATGCGCGTAGGACTTGTGACACTAGTTCTTGGCACACACGTGGTAGATATTATGGTTTATGGGTCTGTATATATATTGGCCCACGCCTCCTTATGACTGCTTTTGGTTAAATTGGCTAATTATCCTTTTCAATTAATGTTTTGAGCTTTAAAACTTGGCACGTGTTTGAATGTTTAATCAAATATGTGAAAATCCTTGGTTATTTGGGTGTTGGCTTCCCTGACCCCGGTGTTGGGCGCCATCACGATCTGATTTAGGATTTTGGGTAGTGAAAACATGGTATCAGAGCTTTAGGTTCACGTAGGTCTCACAAGTCACGTGAAAGCCCAGTAGAGTCTTGCTGATCGTTACGGAGACGTCTGTACTTATCTTCAGGAGTCTATAGGGTGTTAGGAAACCTCTCCTTATTCTTATTCTATCGTGCAGTCGAGGGTTTACTAAATATCATTCTTCTATTCTCTTACAGATGGTGTGGACGCGTGCATCTGATGTTCCAGAGCCGGGAGGGGCTGCTACCCCTGTTGTCCGAGGCTGTGGGAGAGGCTGGGGGAGAGCACCGGCCCGAGGTAGGGGACGATGGAGTCCCAGAGCTATTCCAGTTGCACCACCACCAGAAGATCCTACTATAGAGGAGAAGGGTGAGGTGCCCCCAGCAGATCCTGCTCTAGTGGACTTTATGACGGCGCCAGGCTTCCAGGAGGTCATGGGCCGTATGATGCGGTTTATGGACACTATGTCCCAAGCTGATTTATTTCCACCAGATCCTGCCACATCTCATGCGGGAGGGGGCCCAGACTCTTACCACCCAGGCTGTAGGTCAGGCAGAAGCATTACATCATACCCCGGGTACACTACTCGTGGGTGGAGTTCAGCCTGTAGCAGCAGCACCTGAGCCCAGACCAGCTGCGGATGGCGATCCGCAGAAGTTATTGGATAGATGGACTCGATTGCACCCTCCAGTCTTCAGGGGTGAGTGAGGAGAGGATGCCCAGGATTTTGTTGACAGGTGCAGGGACATGCTGCACAATATGAGGATATTAGAGTCCCATGGAGTGGACTTCACTACCTTCTAGTTAGAGGGCAGAGCTCGCAGATGGTGGCAGTCCTATATTCTCAGCAGGCCAGCAGATTCTCCTCCTATCACTTTCCAGCAGTTCACTCAGCTATTCCTAGACAGATATATCCCACCTTCTAAGAGGGAAGATCTGCAGTATTAGTTTGAGCAGTTGGAGCAGGGACAACTGTCAATGACAGATTACGAGGCTAGATTTTCAGAGTTGTCTCGCCATTCACTCATGATATAACCCACTGATGCGGAGAGAGTGCAGAGATTTGTAGCGGGGTTCCATCCAGGTATTAGGGCCAACACGGCCCAAGAGGTGGAGATGGGGGCTCCTTATCAGCTCGTTGTGGAGATTGCTCGCAGGATCAAGGTTATCGGTGGAGGATCAGGGAGCAGGGGCAGCAGGATAAGAGGGCTAGATTCTCCGGAGATTTCAAAGGTGCCCCAGTTAGGGGCAGAGGTCAGTTTAGTAGAGGTCAGCCCAGCAGGCCTCCATATTTAGCACCCCCACCACCTCCCCGAGGTGTTCCAGTGAGGCCTCAGTTCAGCACTATGCCAGAGCGTTCTACCACCCTCCAGCTATTCAGAGGTCACCCGGTGGTTATTCTAGTCATCAGGGATCCTCCAGTCCTTACTTCAGTTCTATACTAGAGAGTAGACACCGCCCTCCATCCATTCAGGGCTCTTCTTTGGGGAAACAAACTATGATACCTGGAGGTTTTTATGAGTGTGGGGATCCAGGTCATATAAAGAGGCATTGTCCCAGGTTTCGGGGCAAAGAAGTGCAGCAGGGTTATCAGCATATGGGTCCAGCACCAGCAGTCAGGCCACCTAAAGGTGGACGACAGGTCGGCAAGGGTCGTCCTATAGGTGGAGGCCATTCAGGGGGAGGTTAGTCAGCTCTTGCTCACTCTGGCGGAGCTCAGCCTTCCAGTGCTCCAGCTAGATTCTATGTTATTCCGGCCAGATCAGATGCAGTGGCCTCAGATGCTGTGATCACAAGTGTTATTTCATTATGTGGTAGAGAGGCATCAATGTTATTTGATCCAGGATCCACCTACTCCTATGTTTCAGCCTTATTTTCTCATTTTCTGGATGTTCCTCGCGTGTCTTTGGGTTCTCCTATATTGTTTCCACTCCTGTGGGAGATTTTGTAGTGGTAGATCGGGTCTATCGATCTTGTGTGATCACCTTCTGTAGGTTCGAGACCCGAACAGACCTTCTATTGCTCGACATGGTTGATTTTGAGGTTATTCTAGGCATGGATTGGCTATCTCCCTACCATGTCGTGCTAGATTGCCATGCCAAGACAGTTACTTTAGCCAAGCCCGAGTTGCCTAGACTGGAGTGGAGAGGTTCCTCAGTTAGTGCAACCAGCCGGGTTATCTCATTCCTGAAGGCTCGACATATGGTCAAGAAGGGTTGTCTGGCGTATCTTTCTTATTTGCGGGACACCACCACCGAGTCTCCGATGATTGATTCAGTGCCAGTTTTTCGAGAGTTTGCTTATGTATTTCCTTCAGAACTTCCGGGCATGCCTCCGGATCATGATATCGATTTTTGTATTGATGTGGCTCTAGGTACTCAGCCTATTTCTATCCCCCCCGTACCGTATGGCTCCGAAAGAGTTGAAGGAGTTGAAGGAGCATCTTGAGGAGTCGCTAACTAAGGGGTTTATCGGACCGAGTGTATCGCCTTAGGGTGCTCCAGTTCTATTCGTGAAAAAGAAGGATGGGTCTATGCGGATGTGTATTGATTATCGCCAGTTGAACAAGGTCATTATTAAGAACAATATCCAATGTCGCACATCGATGATTTGTTTGATCATTTTCAGGGTGTTCGGATGTTTTCTAAGATTTATTTGAGATCGGGGTACCACCAGTTGAAGATTCGTGCCTCGGATGTTCCGAAGACTGATTTTCGTACGAGATATGGCCATTATGAGTTTCTGGTGATGTCCTTTGGCTTGACTAATACCCCAGCAACATTTATGGACTTGGTGAACAGGGTGTTCAAGTCGTATATTTATTCCTTTGTCATTGTCTTTATTTATGACATTTTATCTACTCACGTAGCCTGGGGGAGCACGAGTAGCATTTGAGAGTTGTTCTCCATACTTTGCAAGAACAGAAGCTATATGCTAAGTTTTCCAAGTGTGATTTCTGGTTGGATTCCGTGGAATTCTTGGGGCCTGTGGTATCCGGAGATGGTATCAAGGTTGATCCTTAGAACATTGAGGTAGTTCAGAGTTGGCCGCGTCCTACTTCAGCTACGGAGATCAGGTGCTTTTTGGGCCTAGGAGGCTATTATGCCGATTTGTGGAGGGGTTCTCTTCTATTGCAGCTCCATTGACTAGATTGACTCAGAAGAATTCCCTATTTCCATGGTCCGACGAGTGTGAGGCGAGCTATCAGAGGCTCAAGACAATATTGACCTCAGCACCAGTTCTGTATTGCCTTCCAGTTCTGGGATGTATACAGTGTGTTGTGATGCTTCACGTGTCGGTTTGGGATGTGTGTTGACGTAGGAAAGGAGAGTTATTTCTTATGCTTCGCGCCATCTGAAGGTTCATGAGAAGAATTACCCTATGCACGATTTAGAGTTGGCGGCGATTGTTCATGCTCTTAATACCTGGAGGCACTACTTGTATGGGGTGTCCAGTGAGGTTTATACAGACCACCGCAGCTTGCAGCACTTGTTCAAGCATAGGGATATTAATTTGAGGCAGTGCAGGTGGCTTGAATTGTTGAAGGATTATGATATCACCATTCTTTATCATCCGAGCAAGGCAAATGTGGTAGCAGATGCCTTGAGCAGGAAGGCAGAGAGTATGGGTCGCTTGTCTTATATTGCAGCAGAGGAGAGACCTCTGGCCTTGGACATTCAATCCTTGGCTAATCGCCTGGTGAGGTTAGACCTTTCAGAGATTCGCCGAGTTCTAGCACATGTGGTTCTCAGTCTTTGTTATTGGGAGAGATTAAGGCTCGGCAGTTTGATGATCTGTACTTGGCAGAGCTACGAGAGAGAGTGGTTCAAGGTTGTGCCAAAGAGCTTACTATGGGCAAGGATGGTGATCTAAGACTTCAGGGTCGTTTATGTGTTCCTAATGTCGATGGCCTGAGAGAGAGGATTCTAGAGGAGGCACACAGTTCACGGTAATCTGTTCATCCTGGTGCTACGAAGATGTATCATGATTTGAAGCAACATTTCTGGTGGAGGCAGATGAAGAAGGACATAGTGGGGTATGTGGCCAGATGTCTTAATTGCTAGCAGGTCAAGTATGAGCACCAGAGGCCAGGAGGCCTACTTCAGCAGATGCCCATTCCTGAGTGGAAGTGGGAGCGCATCACTATGGACTTCGTGGTTGGGTTGCCTCGGAACTTGCGGAAGGTTGACGCGGTTTGGGTTATTGTGGATAGGTTGACAAAATTGGCGCATTTAATTCCACTAGCTACTGCATTTACTTCTGAGAGGTTAGCCCAGATCTACATTCGGGAGATAGTCTGGTTGCACGGTGTACCAGTGTCCATTATATCAGATCGAGGTCCTCAGTTTACCTCGCACTTCTGGAGAGCATTTCATAGTGAGATGGGTACCCAGATATATCTCAGCACAACATTTCACCCTCAGACTGATGGTCAGTCGGAGCGTACAGTTCAGATATTGGAGGACATGCTTCGGGCATGTGTGATTGACTTCGGACGTCAGTGGGACCAGTTCTTGCCTTTGGTCGAGTTTGCTTACAGTATTAGTTATCAGTCCAGCATCGAGATGGCTCCATTTGAGGCTTTGTATGGTCGGGGATGTCGTTCTCCTATCGGGTGGTTTGAGCCTGGTGAGACTAAGTTATATGACACCGACTTGGTGAAGGATGCTTTGGAGAAGGTGAAATTCATTCAAGAGAGGCTCTGCACCGGACAGTCCAGACAAAAGAGTTACGCGGATCAGAAGGCACGTGACGTATCATTTATGGAGAGAGATAAGGTTCTGTTGAAGGTCTTGCCGATGAAGGGCATTATGAGCTTCGGGAAGAAGGGAAAGCTGAGCCTGAGGTTTATAGGTCCTTTCGAGGTATTGAGGCAAGTTGGGGAGGTTTCTTATGAGCTTGCCTTACCTCCTAGTTTATCAGGAGTTTATCCAGTCTTTCACATATCCATGCTCAGAAGGTACCACGCCGACTTCTCTCACGTGGTTGATTTCAGCACTATTCAGTTGGATGAGAAGTTGGGCTACGAGGAGGAGTCGGTTGCTATTATTGACAGGTAGGATTGCCAGTTTAGATCCAAGAGAGTTTTTGCCGTAAAGGTCCAGTGGAGGGGCCAACCAATCGAGGAGGCGACCTAGGAGTCCGAGAAGGACACGCGGAGCAGATATCCACATTTATTCAGCACTTCAGGTATGATTCTAGACCCGTTCGAGGATGAACGTTTGTTTAAGAGATAGAGAATGTAACGACCCGCCTGTTCGTCTTGTGTATCAAGACCCCGTTCCCGTAAATGAGACTTCCCATAGCGGCTTATTATGATTTATGACTTTCGAGGACGGGTGGTGTGGGATTCAGAAGTGTTTAGAGTGATATAGGAACACCTAGTTCCTTAAGGTTGGCCTGTAAGGCCAAGTTTGACTTCAGTCAACCTTTTGAGTAAAGGACCTCGGAATCGAGTTTTGACGGTTTCGGTAGCTTTGTATGATGATTTCGGACTTGGGTGTATGTTCGGAATGGGTTTTGGATGACCCAAGAGCGTTTTGGCGCCCAATATCGAAATAAGAGTTTCCTTAAGTTCATATTGATTTTTGGGACGTATTTTTGTGTTATCGAGGTCCGAACGGAATTTCGAGACCGGGAATAGTTCCGTTATTTCATTTATGACTTGCTTGCAAAATTTGGTGTCACTCCGAGTAGAATAGGTCGGTTCGGCGCATTGAAAGCGAATTCTAGAACTCTATGTTCAAAGATTGATTCAATTTGGTTTTGGGGTCGAATTCTTAGTTTTATTGTTGTCTTTCACGTTCCGAAAATTTGAGCGAGTCAGTATCGTGAATACAGACTTGCCAGTGCCTTTGGACGGGGTCCCGGGCGGCTCAGGTGTGTTTCGGACCCCTCAAAGCTAAATGATAAAAACCAAAAAATTTCAGGTCTGGTTTCCTTCGTTCACGGAGGGGAGAGGGGGTGACCGCGTTCGCGAAGAAGGAACTGGGTAGGGGTGGTGAATGCTCTGTGCGTTCACAATAAGGGCCCCGCGATCGCAATATGTTGGGCTTCTCTGGCTATGGGCTAGCCCAACTTGCCCCTTACCATGTGCGTCTTCAGCCCACTTGCCGCGTTCGCGAAGGTCTAGCCCAGCTAGCCTCCGCGTTTGCAGTGTGTCATATGCGTTCGCAGTGTCTCCTACGCGTTCGCATAGAAGTCCCCTGAGGGCCTGGTCGCTTAGGCATCGCGAACGCACTGCCCAGGCTGCGTTCACATAGAGGAAAGAACTGGGCAGTGTATTTTTATAATGGGATTAATTCATTTTTCCTCACCTTCTTCTTCTTCCTTGGGGTAATTTTGAGCATTCAAGAAGGGCAAACGACCTAGTTATTGGAGGTAAGTAATTCCTACCATAAACTTAGTCTAATACTTGGATTCTTAGGTAGATTAACTCATTAATTAGTGGAAATTCAAGGGTTAGAGTAAAAACCTAGATTTCATAAAAATTAAGAGAATTACCAAGGAATTTGCCATGAAATAACACAAAAACTATATATTAATGATCCTTAGGTTATGGATAATTGATTCCTTCGAAAATTTCTGGAAACCGAGCATGTGGGCCCAGGGGTGTATTTTAGGATTTTTCAAAGTAAGGTGAAATATCTAAGTAAATAGGAGAATTCCATACTTTGGAGTATAAATTGATATATTTGTGTAACATTTGGCTAGTTTCGAGTCCTTAGGTGTCATGTTTGTAGTTTCGGGCGCGTGCTTGACCCGGGAAGAAGGCTCTACATGAGGTGAGTCTCCTTTCTAACCTTGTAAGAGGAAATTTTCCCCATAGGTTATCTAAATGCTATGTGTTAATATTCGTGGGGGATACGTACGTATGAAGTGACGAGAGTCCGTACATCGCGGCTATTATTGTTATGTCCGGGTAGTTAGGCCCACATCATGCCTTGTGTTTTTCCTAGAAATGAATTATATGCTTCATGAATTCATGTTATATGTAGCCTTGTTCCCTGAGATCATGAAATTTGATAATTTAAAGGAATTGTTCACTGGAAAGTAATTTATGAAGAATATTGTATGTGCATGTGACTGCTTCGCAATTTACATTCCGCGAGCGGAGTGTTATTTCCCCCAGTCTCATGGGAGCGGGTCGTACGCCATGGAGGATTAAAAGATACATTATGGCGCGGGCCTTTCAACCCTCGGCAGTGCACATATATAATTATTATGATGGCTCAGGCCAGTTGTCCTTATCCCGTATGCGCATGCTAAATTGTTAAATACTTCGTGGATATTGAAATGACATATATTTGGAGAAAAATGAAGTAGTAATTGTTTATTTACTTCCAATTTTATTTGCATTGCAGTTACTTCAATGTTTACTGTTTTATCGTCCTCGTATGCCTATTGCTGTTACCATATCTTATTAATTATATTGCTAGACCCTAGTGAGTGTCAAGTTGACCTATCGTCACTACCTCTTCAAGATTAGACTGGATACTTACTAGGTACATATCTATCTATGTACTCATGCTACACTTATGTACTTAATTGTACAGGTTATGAGGCTAGTGCATCTGGTCATCAGATCGGAGCTCGATTCTGAGTATAGATTGGACCTGACTTCACGGTGATCTGCTTCTCCTGACGATCCTCAGCAGCACCATGGAGTTTCTTTTGTTATTCCCGTCTATTTCTTCTAGACAGTGGGACAGTTATACTATATCTTTTGGATATTCTCTTAGTATGCCTGTAGAGACTTGTGACATTAGTTCCTGGCACACACGTGGTAGATAATATAGTTTATGGGTCTGTATAAATATTGGACCACGTATCTTTATGACTGCTTTTGGTTAAATTGGCTAATTATCCTTTTCAATTGATGTTTTGATCTTTAAAACTTGGCACGTGTTGGAATGTTTAATCAAATATATGAAAATCCTTAGTTATTTGGGTGTTGGCTTGCCTGACCCCAGTGTTGGGCGCCATCACGACCTGAGTTAGGATTTTGGGTCGTGACATAGAGGTTCCAGTTCAGATGGTAACTAGAATTGTAACTATGCTTTAGCAGGTCGATAGGACCAGGAATCTTAACCAGACGTTGTGACAGGTATATTGACCATTTGCTCTCACGATGCTTATGCCTTGATAGACCCGGGATCTATTTTAACGTGTATTACCCCATTTTTCACAGGGAAGTTTTGTATAGTGCCTGAAATACTAAGTGATCCTTTTGCAGTATCTACACCGATCGGAGAATCGATTATTGCTAGACGGTTTTATCGAGGTTGTATGGTGACAGTTTGTGGTCGTCAGACCACATCTTACCTAGTTGATCTAGAGATGTTGGATTTTGATTCTACCATGGGCATGGATTGGTTGGCATCTTGCTATGCCACAGTTGATTGTCCAACAAAGACAGCCAAATTTCATTTTCTGGGTGAGTCAGTCCTTGAATGGGAAGGTAATACAGCAACACCCAGAGGTAGGTTTATTTCCCATCTGAAGGCGAGAAAAATGATCGCAAAAGGTGCATTTATCATATTGTGCGAGTTAGAGATGTAGATGCTGAGATACCTACACTTCAATCTATTCCAGTAGTCAAAGAGTACGCACATGTATTTCCATATGAAATTCTAGGTATCCCTCCATAGCGAGATATTAATTTTGTCATCGATTTGCTTCAGGGAACTCAACCATATCCATTCGTCTGTATAGAATGGCACCTGCCGTATAAAAGGAGTTGAAGGAGCAGTTAAAATATTTGATGGACAAAGGTTTCATGAGGCCTAGTACCTCACTTTGGGGTGCATCGGCACTGTTTGTGCGGAAGAAAGACGGCTCACTGAGGATGTATATCGATTATAGGTAGCTAAACAAGGTAACTATTAAGAATAAGTATCCACTCCCAAGGATAGATGACTTGTTTGATCAGTTGTAGGGAGCTAGATGCTTTTCAAAGATAAATTTTGAGGTCGGGTTACCACCAGGTCATATTTCGGGAGAAAGATATTCCCAAGACAACCTTCAGGAACCGATATGGCCACTTCCAGTTCCTAGCCATGTCCTTCGTGTTGACAAATGCACCCGTCGTATTCATGGACTTGATGAATAGCATATTCCAGCCATTTTTAGATTTGTTTGTGATAGTATTTATTGATGATATTCTGGTTTATTCACGTTCATAGGATGAGCACGCGGACCACCTGAACGGTACTCCAAACCCTTTGTGGTAGTAAATTATATACTATGTTTTCTAAATGTGAGTGATGGCTGAAGTCTGTAGCATTCTTGGGGCACATTGCAATCGATGGAGGTATTAAGGTAGATACTCAGAAGATTGAGGCTGTGAAATCCTAGCCTAGACCTACCACTCCGACAGAGGTTTGTAGCTTTTTAGGCTTAGCAGGATACTACCGGAGGTTTGTAGAAGGTTTTTCTTCCCTTTCAGCACCATTGACAAAGTTGACGCAGAAAGCAACTAAGTTTCAGTGACAGAGGCTTGCGAGTAGAGTTTCCAAGAGCTTAAGAACATGTTGACTTCAGCGCCAGTTTTAACACTTCTAGAGGGTTCAGATAGTTATGCTATGTATTGTGATGCCTCAGGTTTCGGGTTAGGATGTGTCCTGATGCAACATGGGAGGGTAATTGCGTATGCTGCAATGCAGTTAAGGAAGCACGAGCAGAATTATCTGACCCACGACCTCGAGTTAGCTGCAGTTGTCCATGCACTTAAGATATGATACCATTATTTACATGGTGTTCATGTTGATATATTCACAAATCATAAAAGCCTACAATATATCTTCAAGCTAAAAGAGTTGAATTTACGATAGAGGCGAGGGCTTGAGTTATTGAAAGATTACGATTTTAATATTCTCTACCACCCAAGGAAAGCTAATGTTGTAGCAAATGCCTTAAGTCTTTCATCTATGGGTAGCTTAGCACAACTAGAGGCCGAGAAAAGACAATTAAATAGAGAGATTCATCAATTGGCTTGGTTGGGGTTCGGTTAGTAGAGTCTGGTGATAGTGGAGTTATACTCCAAAATACTACAAAATCATCTCTCATAGTTGAAGTAAAGGAGAGGTAGTACGAGGACCTAGAGTTGGTCTAGTTGAGAGAGCGAGTTCCGCAACAAAGAAGTCATTGTTAGAGCTCAAGGAAGATGGGGTTCTCAGATATAGGGGTCGTTTGTGTGTTCCAGGTGTAGTAGGGAAATGAGACAGTATTATGTCAGAGGCACATTCTTCATGGTACTCCATTCATCCTGGGTCGATGAAGATGTACCATGACATGAAGGATGTGTACTGGTGGAACGATATGAAGAAGAATATTGTTGAGTTTGTCGCTCAGTGTCCTAGTTTCCAGCAGGTAAAGGTAGAGCACCAGAAGCCTAGAGGGCTAATATGGACTATAGAGATCCCGATGTGGAAATGGGAGGCGATAAACATGGAATTTTTCACGAGTTTAACTCGTTCTCATCGTAAGTTCAATTCCATATAGGTGATAGTCGATAAGCTCACGATATCAGCTCATTTCCTACCAGTCAGATCTACATATACAGCAGAAGAATATACAAATTTATATATTAACGAGATAGTGCGGCTACACGGAGTACCAGTATCTATTATATTTGACTGTAGACCCCAGTTTACACCACATTTTTTGAGGTCATTTCAGAGAGGTCTAGGGACTCAGGTGAATCTTAGCATAACTTTTCATCCACAGGCTGATGGACAAGCCGAACGCACAATTTAGATGCTCGAGGATATATTACGAGCATGTGTGTTAGATTTTAAAAGTATTTGGGATGAACATTTACCTCTTATCGAGTTTGCATATAATAACAGTTACCTCTCCAGTATCCATATGGCTGCGTACGAGACTTTGTACAGGCGTAAGTGCAGATCTCCTATAGGGTGGTTTGATGTTGGAGAATCTATGTTACATGGGCCAAACCTTGTTCAGCAGGCCATAGAAAAATTAAAGCTTATCTAGGAGCGACTGTTGACAGCCCAGAGTTGTCAGAAGTCATATTCTGACATATGCCTATGAGACTTAGAGTTCTGGGTTAATGATTAGGTATTCTTAAAAGTGTCAGCTATGAAGGGCATGATGAGGTTTGGCAAGAAAGGAAAGCTTAGCCCATGGTATTGGGCCTTATAGGATCATTTGAAGAGTGGGCCAAGTAGCTTATGAGTTAGGATCTCCCTTAAAATTGGAGTCTGTTCATCCATTTTTTCACGTATTTATGCTACGGAAGTGCACTGGAGATCCTACCCGAGTGGTGCCCATGGATGATGTACAGATTATAGAGGAATTGTCATATGAGGAAATTCCGGTTTTCATCCTATACCAACAAATCTGCAAGCTACGAAATAAGGAGGTAGCCTCCGTGAAGGTTTTATGGAGAAACAAGAATGTGGAAGAGATGAAGTGGGAAGCGGAGGAAGAAATGAAGTCTAAATACATCCACCTATTTGAAATAGAATATGGATCGAGGTGGGATACCTCAGCACAACTCTATTCAGGCTAGTAGGTCATCAGGTAAGCTCTTATTTTTTACTTTCGAAATTTATAATGGATAGTTGTGTGAGGCCAAGTGTTGGTATTTGTAGACATTTACCATGTGTGGCATGTATAGTATGTTTCCTGGCTGCGTACAGGTTGGTTTTAATCTAGTATACGAAGGAGACTTCGGTAAAATTTTCCCAAAGTCTCTAAGAATAAACATTCGAGGACGAATGTTTCTAAGGGGGGAAGGATGTTACATCTCGCGTTTTCATACGTTAAAGTTTCGTCGTAAGTTAATCAACGTAAGTTCGAGAATTAGGTAATTTTTGTATTATAAGCATTATGCTATTTCAAACACGTGATGAGTAAACTCGTGAAGGAGGGAGGGTAAGCAAATAGAAGAAAATGAGTTTCGTCAAAGTTTGGGAATTTTAAATAAAATACGGTCCAAGCTATAATACCCCGTATTTATGGACTAGTGCCATACAAGGTGCCATATGACCATAATAGTATGATGTATAAGGTATTAAAAATGATTAGTATTTTAAGTAGTTTGAGATAATTCTTAATTACGTGGGCAATTGGTTAACTATTGGTTTAATGCGAAATTAACCATGTAATTAAGGATTTGTGGATAATTATAGGTGGGGAAAAAGCCCCCACGTGGCAGCAAGTGGAGGAAGATTTGATAATGACTCTTGACTTTAGAAAATCAATTAAGAGGACACATGGATAATATTCTAAGACATTCCTTGCAAACACGTAAAAAGGGAAGTTATATTAGTCATCCCTACATTTGTCTTGAATTAATATCAAAATTCATTTGGTAAGGGAGATATATAGAAAGGCAAAGCCAAGAAAGAAGGTTGGGGAATTTGGAAATTCATAAGAGACTCCATATTATAATGGCAACAGGATTTTGTGATTCTAAGGGAGTATAGTGCAATCTTTCGCAAGAATATCATACGGATTTTTCCCTACTCAATGTATGTTAAGGCTAAGCGCTTCCTGCATTTTGGCATGATCTCATAATTAAACGAGTTTGATAACCAGGAATAAAGAGAAGTTCATATTCCTGAACTTATGTACATTATCCTAGTCTCATAAATTACAGAATTCTCCCTTATCGGGACTTTATATTCAATTGATATTGTCTTCTTCCAGTCAAGAGAGTTCAATTGATATTGTCTTCTTCCAGTCAAGAGATAAGAGGTTCTATATATATATATATATATATAGATAGATAGATAGATAGATAGAGTATTACAGTATTCTCACCACCATTGAGCTATAATCGGTGGACAGGCCTCGATTGAGCAACCTCTGATTAGATGGTAAGTTAAATACCGAGCCTACTATGGCCGAGTGCCTATGAGCGAGCCCAGCATAGCCGAGATACGGAGCCTAGTATGGCCGAATGCCTAAGAGCGAGCCTAGTACGGCAGAGTAGCTACACGTTTCGAGCCTTATAGAACCGGACATTTATTTTACTTACTATATTGAGAGAGTTGAGTCAGTATTAGCAAGTAAGTACATCTCCAGATCATCTTTGACTCCCAATTACTTTCAGTTATTATATTATTAGTTCAGTTTCAGCTTTCAGTTATTTTATTTCCTTACATACTTGGTACATTATTTGGTACTGACATCCCTTTCTTTGGAGACGCTGCATTTCATGCGTGCAGGTTCAGACAGATAGACAAATAGACCTCTTCAGTAGGTGTTGCCATAGTTTAGCTTTATCGGTAAGCTCCACATCCTTCGGAGTTGCAGGGTCAAGAGTTTAGTATACATCTTGTGTATATATGTATATAGGTTATGAGTAGGTCGGGGCCATGTTCCGATCACAATACATCCATCAGTAGAGGCTTGTAGACATAAACTGTCAGTTAGTGTAGTATGTTGGGCTTGTAGGCCTTGTATGTGTATGTTGTTGGTTTGTCATATGTAGTAGTTATGAAGGCCTTGTCGGCCTAGCTTTATATTGATGTTTAGTTAGCGTTAGTTTCCGTTCAATTTTATATTTTGCTTCGGAGGTTGTCTTACAATGTGGCCCCATGGCCAAAGTATGACATTATATGTCTAGGGTCCCTTAGTCGCAAGTTGGTACGAAATGATAGATAAAGCACCGGGTGCCGGTCACGCCCCCATTCTCGGGGCGTGACAAAAGTGGTATCAAGCTGTTTCTAGTAGGGTCTTGTCTATAGATGTGTTGTGCACCACATTATATAAGCAGGGGACTACAGGGCATTTAAGAGTTGGTTACCCTTCTTTCAAATCTAAATCGTGTTGTAGAACTGAGTTATACGAACTTTGAGTTAAATATACGCGTTGGCATTTGTATGCATAGATGATTGTGACTAGGAAGAATATGGCTAGCCAGAGGATAGATACACCAGTAGGTGAGGGGACTAGCAGGGTACCTCCAGTAGATGGGGCTTAACCGGATGCCCAGGGAGAGACCCCTACTGATCCATTACCGGCTCATCCACTACTTGAGGAGATTCCTAGGGAGACAACACATCTAGTTCCCCCTCTGCTTCAATCAGATCAGACTTAAGGAGTGCAGTGCATTTGTTGACACAGTTGGTAGCTACCCAGCAACAGGCTAGGGCACCCGCTAGTGCAGGATCTTATGAGGGGTATGGGAGTGTAAGGGTCTGAGAGTTTATTGCTTTGAGTCCCCCAGAGTTCACGGGGACAGATCAGAGGGAGGACCCGCAGGATTTCATAGATCAGCTTCACAGGACCTTTCAGGTTATGCATGCCACGGAGAAAAAGGCAGTTGAGCTAGCAGCTTTTTGACTCAGAGATATAGCCATCCTTTGTGGTATGAGGGATGGGAGAGTTCCAGGGGACGTGATGCACCTCTAGCTATTTGGGAGAACTTTTCGGATGCCTTCCTTGACCAATACTTACCGCAGGAGATCAAACATGCTTGAGTCTATCACTTTCTAGAACTCAAGCAGCGCAATATGAGTGTTTGAGAGTATAGTCTTCATTTTGACTCATTGGCCAGATATGCACCATCCGTAGTTGCTACTATGCGGGACAGGATTCATAGGTTTATAGCAGGGTTGGCCCTAGAATTGATCGAGGCATGTGCCACTGCTGCATTGTAGGATAGTATAGATATCTCTTGAATTCAGGCATTCATCTAGAATATAGAAAGGGGTAGGCATCGGCAGCAGGGTATACAGAGGACTGAGTCAAGACAGCGTAAGAGGATGATATTTTCCAGGTCTAAGGAGCAGTCTCAAGGTAGTTATAGTCCCCAGTACTTCGAATGGCCACCTAGGCCTCCGCTACCTTAGGTACAGGGTTACAGGTATGACCCCTATACTCAATCAGGACCAGGTGAGAGCTCACAGGCATCGAGTTTGCAGCGACAGGGAAATTCAGGGCTGCCATGGTAATTTCTACCACGGTGTGACGTTTGTGGTAGAGGACTCTTAGTCCAATGTAGATCTGGTTCTGATGCTTGTTATACATGTGGACGTCTGGGGCATATGATGACACAAGATTACCCAAATAGAGATTCTAGGGATATGGCACAACCACCAAATTTAGCAACATGATCATCTATGTCCATGCATCCTTCAGGGCGCGAGTCTTAGTCTTCGGTTAGTAGAGGTCGAGGCAGAGGTAGAGGTTTCAGTTCAAGTGGTGACTAGAATTGTAACTATGCTTTAGCGGGTCGACAGGACTAGGAGTCTTCCTCAGACGTTGTGACAGATTTGTTGACCATTTGCTCTCACGATGCTTATGCCTTGATAGACCCGGGATCTACTTTATCGTTTATTACCCCATTTGTCATGGGGAAGTTTGGTATAGTGCCTGAAATACTAACTGATTCGTTTGTGGTATATACACTGATCAGAGAATCGATTATTTCTAGACGGGTTTACCGAGGTTGTACAGTGATAGTCTGTAGTCGCCATACCTCAGCCGGCCTAGTTGAGTAGAGATGTTGGATTTTGATGCTATCATGGGCATGGATTGGTTGGCAGCTTGCTATGCCACAGTTGATTGTCGAGCAAAGACAGCCAAATTTCATTTTCCTTGTGAGCCAGTCCTTGAATGGGTAGGTAATACAGCAACACCCAGAGGTAGGTTTATTTCTTATCTGAAGGCGAGGAAAATGATCGCAAAAGGGTGAATTTATCATATTGTGCGAGTTAGAGATGCAGATGCTGAGATACCTAAACTTCAATCTATTCCAGCAGTCAAAGAGTACGCAGATGTATTTCCTGATGAACTTCCAGGTATTCCTCAAGAGCGAGAGATTTATTTTGGCATCGATTTTCTTCGGGGAACTCAACCAATATCCATCCCTCCGTATAGAATTGCACATGCTGAATTGAAGGAGTTGAAGGAGCAACTAAAGATTTGCTAGAGAAAGGTTTCTTCATGCCCAGTACCTCACCTTGTGCACCGCTACTTTTTGTGCAGATGAAAGACGGCTCGTTGAGGATGTGTATCGATTATAGGCAGCTGAACAAGGCAACTATTAAGAATAAGTATTCACTTCTAAGGATAGATGACTTGTTTGATCAGTTGCAGGAAGATAGATGCTTTTTAAAGATATATTTGAGGTCGGGGCACCACTTGGTCAGAGTTAGGGAGAAAGATACTACCAAGACAGCCTTCAGGACCCGATATGGCCACTTCGAATTCCTTGTCATGTCTTTCGGGTTGACGAATGCACCTACTGTATTCATGGACTTGATGAATAGCGTATTCCGGCAATTTTTAGATATGTTCGTGATAGTATTTATTGATGATATCCTGGTTTATTCGTGTCCAGAGGATGAGCATGCGGACCACCTGCGAGCAGTACTTCAAACCTTTCGTGATAGTAAATTATATGCTAAGTTTTCTAAATGTGAATTCTGGTTGAAGTCTGTAGAATTCTTGGGGCATATTGTAACTGATTGAGGTATTAAGGTAGATACTCAGAAGATTGAGGTTGTGAAATCCTGGCCTAGACCTACCACTCCGACAGAGATTCGTAGCTTTCTAAGCTTAGCAGGATACTACCAAAGGTTCGTAGAGGGATTTTTTTCCTTTCGGCACTATTGACAAAGTTGACACAAAAAGCAACTAAGTTTCAGTGGACAGAGGCTTGCGAGCAGAGTTTCCAAGAGCATAAGAACAGGTTGACCTCAGCGCCAGTTCTAACACTTCCAGAGGTTCCAGAAGGTTATTAAATGTATTGTGATGCCTCAGGTGTCACGTTAGGATGTGTCTTGATGCAACATGGGAAGGTAATTGTGTATGCTTCAAGTCAGTTAAGGAAGCACGAGCGCAATTATCCGATCCACTACCTCGAGTTAGCTGCAGTTGTCCATGCTCTTAAGATATGGCAACATTATTTATATGTTGTTCATTTTGATATATTAATAGATCAAAAAAGCGTGCAATATATCTTCAAGCAAAAAGAGTTGAATTTGTGACAGAGGCGATGGCTTGAGTTATTGAAAGTTTACGATTTTATCATTCTCTACCACCCAGGGAAAGCTAATGTTATACCAGATGCCTTAAGTCGCTGATCTACGGGTAGCTTAGCACATGTAGAGGCCGAGAAAAGACAATTAACTAGAGAGATTCATTAATTGGCTTGATTGGGGGTTTGGTTAGTAGACTCTGGTGATAGTGGAGTTGTACTCCAAAATACTAAAAAATCATCTCTCATAGCTGAAGTAAATAAGAGGTAGTACGAGGACCCAGATTTGGTCGAGTTGATAGAGCGAGTTCCACAGCTGAAGAAGCCGTTGTTAGAGCTTAAGGAAGATGTGGTTCTCAGATATAGGGGTCGTCTTTGTGTTCTATATGTAGCAGGGCTACGATACAGGATTATGTGAGAGGCACATTCTTCGTGGTACTCCATTCATCCTGGCCGACGAAGATGTACCATGACATGAAGGATACATACTAGTGGAACGATATGAAAAAGAATATTGCTGAGTTTGTCGCTCAGTGTCCTAGTTGCCAGCAGGTGAAGGTAGAGCACCAAAAACCCGAAGGGCTAATGCAGGCTATAGGGATCCCGAAGTGGAAATGGGAGGCGATAAATATGGACTTTTTCACAGGTTTACCTCGTTCTCATCGTAAGTTCAATTCCATATGGTGATAGTTGATAGGCTCACAAAATCAGCTCATTTCCTATCTGTCAGATCTACATATACAGCACAAGATTATTCAAAGTTATATATTAAGGAGATAGTACAGCTACACGGAATACCAATATCTATTATATCTGACCGTGGACCCCAGTTTACAGCACATTTTTGGAAGTCATTTCAGAGAGGTCTAGGGACTCAAGTGAATCTCAGCATAGCTTTCATCCACAGACTGATGGACAAGCCGACTGCATAATTTAGATGCTCGAGGATATGTTTCGAGCATGTGTGTTAGATTTTAAAAGAAGTTGGGATGAACATTTACCTCTTATCGAGTTTTCATATAATAATAGTTACCACTCCAATATCCATATGGATCGGTACGAGGCTTTGTACGGGTGTAAGTGTAATCTCCTATAGGGTTGTTTGATGTTGGAGAATCTGGGTTACATGGGCCAGACATAGTTCAGCAGGCCATAGAAAAAGTAAAGCTTATCCAGGAGTGATTGTTGACAGCCCAGAGTCGTCAGAAGTCATGTTCTGACATACGCCGACGAGTCTTAGAGTTCAGGGTTAATGACTAGGTATTCTTAAAAAAGTCACCTATGAAGGGCGTGATGAGGTTTGGAAAGAAAGGCAAGCTTGGCCCACGGTATATTTTTCCTTATAGGATCATTCAGAGAGTGGACCAAGTAGCTTATGAGTTGAATTGCCCACAGAATTGGAGTTTGTCCATCCGGTTTTTAATGTATCTATGCTTCAGAAATGCATTGGCGATCCTACTCGAGTGGTGCCCACGGATGATGTACAGATTATCTAGGACTTGTCATACAAGGAAATTCCGGTTTCCATCCTAAACCAACAATTCCGCAAGCTACGGAATAAGGAGGTAGCCTCCGTGAAAGTTGTTTGGAGAAGCAATAATGTGGAAGAGATGACGTGGGAAGAAGAGGAATAAATGAAGTCTAAATACCCCCACCTATTTAAAACTGAAGATGGCTCGAGGTGGGATACCTCAGCACAGCTCTATTCATGCCAGTAGGTCAACAGGTAAGCTCTGATTTTTTACTTTCAGAATGTATAATGGACACCTGTGTGAGGCCAAGTGTTGCTATTTGTAAACATTGGCCATATGTGGCATGTATAGTATGTTTTCTAGCAGTGTAAAGGTTGGTTTTTAATCTAGTGTACGGAAGAGACTCTGGTAAAACTTTCCTAAAGTCTCTAAGAATAAACATTCGAGGACAAATGTTTCTAAGGGGGGAAGGATGTTACATCTCGCATTTTCATACGTTAAAGTTTCGTTGTAAGTTAATCAACGTAAGTTCGGGAATGAGGTTATTTTGAGATTATAAGCATTACGCTATTTCAAACACGTGATAAACTCGTGAAGGAGAGAGGGTAAGTAAATAGAAGAGAATGAGTTCCGTCGAAGTTTGGCAATTTGGAATAAAATACTCTCCAGGCTATAATACCCCGTATTTATTGACTAGTGTCATACAAGGTGCCATATTACCATGATAGTATGATGTATAAGGTGTATTAAAAATGAGTGGTATTTTAAGTAGTTTGAGATAATTCTTAATTACGTGGGTAATTGGTTAATTATTGGTTTAATGGGAAATTAATCATGTAATTAAGGATTTGTGGATAATTGTAGGTGGGGACAAAGCCCCCCACATGGAAGCAAGTGGATGAAGATTTGATAATGACTCTTAACTTTAGAAAATCAACTAAGAGGACACATGGATAATATTCTAAGACACTCATTGCAAACATGTAGAAAGGGAAGTCATATCGCTCAACTCTACACTTATCTTGAATTAATATCAAAATTCATTTGGTAAGGGAAATATAGAGAAAGGAAAAGCCAAGAACGAAGGTGAGGTAATTTGGAAATTTATACGAGACTCCATATTATAATAGCAATAGGATTTTTTGATTCTAAGGGAGTACGGTACAATCTTTCTCAAGAATATCATACGGATTTTTCCCTACTCCAGGTATGTTAAGGCTAAGCCGTTCCTTCATTTTGGCATGATCTCGTAATTACACGAGTTTGATAATGAGGTATAAAGAGAAGTTCGTATTCTTGAACTTATGTACATTATCATAGTATCATAAATTATAGTATTCTCCCTTATGGGCACTTTATATTCAATTGAGTATTGTCTTCATCCAGTAAAGAGAGAAGAGGTTCTATATATTGCAGTATTTTCACCACCATCGGGCTATAATTCCCTTATTGGGCAACCTTAGATCAGATGGTAAGTTATATACCAAGCCTATTGTGGTCGAGCGCTTATGAGCGAGTCCAGCATGGCCGAGATATAGAGCCTAGTATGGATGAGCGCCTATAACCGAGCCTACTACGACAGAACAGTTACACGTTCCGAACCTTATAGAGGCTGGCATTTATTTTACTTACTATATTGAGCGAGTTGAGTCAGTATCAGCAGGTAAGTACATCTCCAGATCATCTTTGACTCCCAATTACTTTCGATTATTATATTATCAGTTCAGTTTAAGCTTTCAGTTATTTTATTGCCTTACATACTCGGTAAATTATTTCGCACTGACATCCCTTTTTCTGGGGACGCCGCATTTCATGCGTGCAGGTTCAGACAGACAGACAGGTAGACCTCCTCTATAGGTGTTTCCCGAGTGCAGCTTTATCGATAAGATCCACGTCCTTCGGAGTTGCCGGGTCAAGAGTTTTGTATACATCTTGTGTATATATGTATATAGGTTATGGGTAGGTCGAGGCCCTGTTCCGATCACATTACATCAATTAGTAGAGACTTGTAGACATAACCTATCAGTTAGTGCAGTATGTTGGTCTTGTAGGCCTTGTACGTATATGTTGTTAGTTTGTCAGTTGTAGTAGTTATGACGGCCTTGTTGGCCCAGCTTTATATTGATTTTTAGTCAGCGTTAGTTTCCATTCAGTTTTATATTTTGCTTCGCAAATTGTCTTGCAATGTGGCCCCATCGCCAAAGTATGACATTATATGTATAGAGTCCCTTAGTTGTAAGTTGGTACGCAAGGATAGATGAGGCACCGGGTGCCGGTCTCGCCCCAGGCTCGGGGCGTGACACAAAGTGTGGTGGCATTTTCAAAAATTTTTTTCTTAAGTTTGGTACTCCAATGGCCATTATTAGTGATGGGGGATCACACTTTTGCAACAAAGATCTTGATACCTTACTCACAAAGTATGGTGTCACTCACAAAGTGTCGACCCCCTATCATCCTCAAGCAAGCGGGCAAGTTGAAGTCTCCAATCGGGAGATCAAGAGTATTTTTTTCAAAGACTGTGAATGTCAATCGAACGGATTGGTCGAAGAAACTTTATCATGCTCTTTGGGCTTATAGGACAGCTTATAAAATACCAATTGGTATGTCTCAATATCGGTTAGTGTTCGAGAAAGCTTTTCACCTATCGGTGGAACTTGAGCACGAAGCTATGTGGGCATTGAAGAAGCTTAATCTTGAATGGGATGTTGCCGCCAACTTAAGGGTGGCACAATTGAATGAGCTTGATGAATTTCGGTTCCATGCATATTCAAGTTCGTCCTTATAAAAGGACATGATGAAGTACCTCCATGACAAGTAAATCCGGAACAAAGAATTCAAAGAAGGTGATCTTGTTCTATTGTTCAATTCTTGGTTACGGATGTTTCCGAAAAAGTTGAAGTCCAAGTTGAGTGGTCCATTTGAGGTTGTGCATGTGACACCATTTTGTGCATTATACTTAAAGAACAAAAATGATGAAGTATTTAGAGTCATTGATCACCGGGTGAAAAATTATCTTGGCAAGGTTGATGATGGCCACGTTATGGCGTTAATTCACTTCAAGTGATTGATGGCAACATGCCTCATGCCGCAATGTTAAATCAGGCGCTTCTTGGGAGGCAACCCATGTTTCTTTTAATTTTTCATTTTCTTCCTTTTTAGATGGGTTTTTATTGAGCTAACTGGTTTTGAAATGATTTGCAGGAATGAGTGTGCATTGTAGGGACAGAGATTGAAGAATTGGCCAAGTGTTGAAAAAGTACGGACCGCACAATAATGATTGCAACCGCAAAGAAGACTCGGCGGCCGCACAACTAGAGATCCAAATATGTGAACTCTCTGAAGTTTGGAGTTGCAGAGAATAGGCCAATATGCGGACGAACACAAAATTATGCGGACCGTACAAATTTCTGCGACCGCAATCACTTTTGTGCGGATCGTAGAATCTCATAACACATACAGGTAAAGAGTTCGGACCGCACTCAAAATTGTGTGTCTTCCCTCAGCTCTCTTTTTGACCAACTTGGTCAACCTATAAATAGGGCCTTTGAACACTATTCATACTTTACACTCCCTGAGTTCTTGAACCCTAAGCAAACACTGTGCACTGAATAACAATTTACAATCCACACTCACAATCAATTCATCACGTCTAGATTCTCACCTGCATTCCTGCATCACTGGTATGTTCAATCCATGTTAGATTTTTGTCCATTTTTCTTAATTTTTTTTTTGATTAGCTTAGTTAGTTTTAGCCTAAAATGTCAATTGTTCTTCATTATGAGCAAAATCATGTGGGTAGTTTCATATATGTTTAGTGGGGACTAGGTAGACCATTGATAATGTTGATTTGTACATACCATGTCTAATTTGTGAAAAATTGCATGAACCCTAAATTCACTGTCGTATGTGTATAAATTGTGCGGCCGCACATAAATTTGTGTGGTCCATAGATCTGTGATTAGGGAAAAAATGTGCTTGAAAAGTGCAGACCACACTCAAAATTGTGCGGTCCGCATAAAGAATTGTGCGGCCGTAGAAAAATGTGTGCGCCCGCACTTTTGAACTTCAGAGAACTAGTGTCTCCGGTCAGATTTCTGCGGCCGCACTTAAAATTGTGCGGTCCGCGCTTTAGGGTGTGTGATCGCACTTTAGAATTTTGCAGTCCGCACATGACAGTATGTGGCCGCACTCAAAATTGAGCGGTCCGCACTGTCTCCTCTGTAAACTGTTGTTCTCCATCTATTATGAAAATGTTTGAATTGTTCTGAACTCAACTGACTTATGTACCTTGTATTGCAGAAAATGGTTACATCACATGGTAGAGGCGATACATCAAAAGGGAGAGGTGAATCCTCCCGAGGCAGAGGAAAAGGCACTCACCCACGGGGAGTGCAATCTAAGCTAATTGCCAAAAGCCGACAACCAGGAGAGGAAGGGCCATAGAGCCCTCATAATCCAGTTCCTATGCCCAATCTCCAGAACCCTCCAAGATTCATTCACTGGAGGTACAGCCTGAGGCCCAGTCCCAACCACCCCAACCCACTAGGCGTTATCAATTGCACAACGAACCCACCACTACAGTTAGTTATTCTGAAGGGTTCTGATGCCGGTAGCCAGGGTTCAGAGCACTCCTCCACACCTACTCCTCCAGCACAAGTGGAAATTGATGATGATGATGATGATGATGTCCCGGATGATGGTAGAGGGGGGAAACTCGAGTGGGCGACCTAGATAGGTCGAAGAAGAAGGAAATATAGGAGTATCGGTTTGTGAGCTTGACAGCCTTCACAAGGTTCCAAGAGTGTTGGCCCTAGAGATTGCTCACACTTGAGCGAAATTTCTTAATTAAGGATTTGGATATTCACAATCCAAATATCCTTAGACAGTTCCGGGAGCGAAACGGGTGGAAGTGGTACACCCACAGTGTCATCGATGAAAATGAGCACTTGGTTCGGGAGTTCTATGCCAATGTGGCTCACATAAAGAAGGGTACCAAAGTGACAAAGGTGAGAAATTTGAAAGTCCGCTTCAACCCCAGCTCTTTGAACACTTACGTGGGCTTTGAAAAGGTAGAGGTAGTCTAGTATTTGGAAAAGCTTGCTATAGGTAATGCAGCTCGCCCGTGGCTAGATGAGATGTTGGGTGATCAAGGACCACCACCACCGTGGATTACAGCAGGAGTTCGTATCCTTTGGACCACCCTCAACTTTGAAGCTAAAGGGTGGCAGACCTTCGTGTGTAGCCGTATTGATCCGAGTTTAGATTAGAAAAATATCCCACTCCCTCGAGCAGTTCTGGTGGCTTCTATTAAGGTTGGGTACCCAATCAATGTGGGTGTCATCATGTCAACCAATATCACATTAGTTTTCCAAAAAGGTGAAAGATCCTACCCTTATCCAAACACCCTCAAATAGTATTTCAATGTTGCAAAGGTGGAGCGGAGGCCATATGATACAAATGTAACGGCCAAGAAGCCCTTCTCATAGTACCACCTGTAGGGTGTAGACAACCCAAAGTTCAAGGGTTAAGCCACTACCAATGTTGGCTAGTCTGACGAGCCATTGGTGGTGGGTTCGGAGCCTGTTGTTGAGCCATCTATAGCTCACATTCCTTCCACAACAACCGACCTTCCACTGGGACAGCTAACATGCCACCACTTTCATCTCCTAGACCATCAGCTTCAGTACTAGTGCCAGATTCATCCACTTATCCACTCACTGCGCTACGAGACTCCTAAATTTGGCGAGCCTCAACAACTGGATGCAGACAGATACTTGTAAGATGTCTGACATAGCTAGTACTGTTGCAGCACAGTCCTCTACTCCAACAAAACCACAGGTCCCTTCGTCAGTGGAGGAAACATTGAAGAAGATTCTGGAGAACGAGAAGACTATTATAGATACATTGGTGGCTCATAGGGGAGCTATTGAGGAGTTAGGAAAGCAGGTGAAGAAAATGAGGAAATCCTAGGCTTCTAAGAAATCAGTAGAAAAATTTATAAAGGAGGTAATGAAGATAGCAGCAGCGGGTGATTTTCCATTGGACCTACTGATGGACATCTCTATCAGTACCAGCAGACCCAACAACACTATCAGCAGAGGCACCGGCTGCCCAGTCTGACAAGCCAGATCATGCTGCCCCTACTGCTGAGGAGCTGCTTTAGATGCTCACCAACCCCGTTGTCCCTCAGCCAGGTGATGATGAGATACAGTTGGAGGAGACCGACGGTGGCGATGTTTGCAGTCACCCTGAGACCACATAGAGAGTTTTCTTTTCTCTCTACCCTCCTTTATTTTGATTTTACTAAGCATTGAGGACAATGCTTGTTCCTATTCGTGGGGGTTGGTCTATTTTGATGAAATTGGATGACATTTGATGATATTTGGCGTGTAATAACGTTAATACTCTTTTTCTTTTATCTTTATTTTCTCTTTTATTATGTATATACTAATCCCTCTTGTATATATTATATTCCCCTTGGTTTGTATATTCATTTGCCTTACTTTCAGTAGTTTATTTCATAGCTTCTTCATTTTGTTTTCATAACAGTATAGCTTCTTAGTTACTTTGATAGCCTCTTAGTTATTTGCTAGCTTCTTTTTATGTTTAAGTGAACAGTAAGCCTTTTGGTTTTCTCAATACCACAGTTCTTTCCTAAGGTGGGTTTTGTGTGAATCGGGTGGCTCTTCCCAATGATGGATGGCGTGATAACCTTCTTAAGGGATCGAGCCAGTTTTTGATGTTTAGGTAGAAACAAGTAGTATTACTGAATAAATAAGGGTCAAGCATGCTTCACTTGGTACCAACACACTTAACTACGCGCTTATGGTTAAAAATAAGTTTTTGGAAAGAAATAGCTCCAGTCAGTGACCTTGTGACTCTTGTGTTGACTTAGGCAATCATCGGGTGGTTTAGTTGAACCCTCATTAGCGATTTTAAATCTTGAATGCGGTGTTGTGGGACCTCGGTTCTATTCTCTTTAACAATCCGGTTGTGTGAGAAGTGAGGAATTTTGTTGCAAGTCCAAGTACCCGTGCGAATGGTCTAGAACCTGCCCTGAATGTGTTTCTAGGAGAAATTCTATGTTTGCTTGGCTTGAGAACTGATTGTAGGCTTTCCTTGACCAATTTTGAAACCTTCCATGGCCCACCAATGATATCATCCTTAGTAACCCCTTTTGATCCTAAAGCCTTTTTATTCGATAACACGTTAAAAGCCTTTGCCTGTTTTATAGTGACTCTCTCTTGGCACCTGAACTTTCTTTAGCACTCATGTGAAACAAATGGAAAGCACATAAGTTTGGGGGAGAGACAAGGAGTTTAAAGATGGTATCAAGGCACCAAAATAGAAAAGAAATTAGGAAGAGGAAAGGCAAAGAAAAAGAAAGGAAGAACAAAAGAAAAACACAAAAAGAAAGTGAATAATGTGAAATGATTGAAAAAATGCAAAAGAAAGCAAAAGTGCAAAGCATGGAGAAACAAAAAGAAGGAAAGTATGAATAGCGTAACCAAGAAAGAGTGATGTCAAGTCTCTATATCCCCCCTAAGCGAAAAGAAAATGACTCAAAGAGTCGGCAAAGTAAGAGCCAAAAAGAGAAAATGGGGTGCTAAAGGAAAGATGAACCAATTCCACTCTGATATTTCCCTCATTAGTCCAAAAGCCTTCATTAAATGCCAAAAATCCCTACGTGATTTCAAGCTGAACAAGCTTACATTAGTGGTGATCTACATGAAGGGCAAGCATATGGTACTTAGAGCCGGGCTTGTGGAATTCTTTTGAGAGTGATGAGCGAATCTTCCTCAAGTGAGATGAGCTTCCGGAGTGTATAAGAGGAGGATTTTGGGATCCACATCAACCTGCATGAAAGTTCGAGCTTCCTTGATGAACAAAGTCAACCCTTGATGCGCAAGCGTCACATTGGAGTTATTTGTGCTTTAACATTCAAATCATAGGCTTGTTAATGATTCATGAGTGTGTGGGTAATTGTTTGTCCCAATTGATGTGTGTTTCATCCAACTTAGACCAGCAGAAATAGCCTTTTCTCTAATGGAGGTGGGAATTGCCTTAATTTCTTGAGTACAAGAAAAGCTTAAGTTTGGGGGAGTTGATAAGTAGGGATTTTGACTGCTTATTTGCTCTCTTTTTATTATGTTTTAGCTCAAAAATCCTTAAAGGTATTCCCGAGCGTTAATGAAATGTGCTTTCTTGCAGGAATATTATGAAACGAGCCAAAGAAATGAAAATCAACTCAAGAAGGAGTAAAATTGTACAAGGACCAAAACAAGTAAAAAATGGACCAAAGTGCGGACTGCACAATACTGTGTGTGGTTGCAGACTCTGAAGAGGAACTGACAGATTTCCTTAAGAAAGTACAGACCACGCAGTTATTGTGTGGCCACAGAAGACAAGAATCAGAGAGTTGAGTTCTTGAGGCCAGAAGAAGTGCGAACTACACTATTATTGTGCAGACGCAGAATGCTCAAAGTAAGGTCGCACTCATAAATGTGCGGTCCGCAGAAAGTATCCCAGTCCAACCCAAGATTAAAAGTGCGGCCGCACTCAGAAACGTGCGGTCTACATAATCAGAGGAAGTGCTGCCCCACCCCAAAATTATGCGACCACAGAAAGCCACCATGTCAAGGAAGCCTCGAAGTGCGGCCCCATCCCAAATTTATGCGACCGCAGAAAGCCACCATGTCAAGACAGCCTCAAAGTGCGGACCGCACACAGAATTGTGCGGTCGCACGACGTCCACATGGGCAATTTTTCAGATAACTGTAGCTGGGTATAAATAGATCTTTTTGTCATTATTAGGTTAAGTTTTGCGCACCTGAGAATAGACCATGATTTTTCTTTACTGTATTGGGTAACTTTGTAATAGTTTCACATTTTAGCATTAGCTTTCTTCCCTTAATAATCTATTATGAATTTTATCTTAGTTTGTTCTTTAATTTCATCATTTTCTATGAGTAGCTAAACCCTTAGCTAGGGTTGTGACCCAACCCTAGTATGGTTACTTAATGGGTGATTGATTTAGGGCTTATTTGTGATTGGGTATATGATATTTATCCTAGTTCTTGTTTGAATTTGAGAATGATGGTTGCAAACATTGATTCATGCCTAATTGACTTAGTCTCTACTTGAGAAAGTGAGACTAAGTCTAGGAAAACTTGGCTAACAAGAAATTGGGGTGAACTCAAGAAATTGATATCCCCAATTAAAGGGTCGAATCTAGAGATAGTAAGACCCTACTTAAGCATTTATCACTTTTTTCGTTAAACACTCATTTGGACTTGAGAAAGCCAAATTGGGAAAAATCAATCAAACTACCGAGAGGTATAGAGTGAGTACTCGCGTGTGTTTGCTATATTGTATCCTGATCAACCAAACATGTCCTAAAGCTCTAAATCTGTTAGATGCTTTATAACTTGAAAAACAACCAAAACGAAAAATATTGTCTTTTAGCTTTACAATTACAAGCATTAGCTTAAAAGTAGAAGTAGAAACAACAACTGAATATGTGGAAGTGCAATATTGGGCACGTCATTCATTATTCTAGATATATACCCAGTCCCACATAAAGCTCTCTGTGGAATCGACCCCGACTCGCATTGGGTATTTATAATTGTATCGACCGCCTCAAAATCCAAAATAGTGGTGTGAGTTTGGGTGACATCACGCGTTCATGTTGATATATATATGGATCATAAGAGCCTTTAGTATATCTTCAAGCAAAAGAAATTGAATTTACGCCAAAGGAGATGCTTGGAGCTACTGAAAGACTATGATGTTGATATTTTATACCATCCAAGGAAGGCGAATGTAGTAGCCAATGCCCTCAGCCATAGATATATGTTAGCATGTCATATTTACAACCAAAAAAGAGTGGGATATCCCATGACATTCATCAGCGAGCTAGTCTTGGAGTTCGATTACTGGATTCAAGTGGTAGCGGCATAACTATTCAGGACACGGCAACATCCTCTTTAGTAACTGAAGTGAAGAAACGCTAGTACGAGGATCCTATGTTAGCTCATTATAGGGATAAGACCCCTCATATGGAGAAGAAACTATTTGAGACTACAGGAGATCGGGCCCTCAGATATCGAGGATGATTATGTGTCCCTAATATTGCAGGATTGCGTCGGTAGGTTATGGGAGAAACTCACTATTCTCGTTATTCTATCCATCCAGGAGAAACAAAGATGTATCATGATATCAGGGAAATATATTGGTGAGAAAGAAAGAAAAAGGATAATGCAGAGTTTGTTGCTCACTGCCCTAACTGTCAGCAGGTTAAGATTGAGCATCAAAAACCCGGTGGATTATTGCAGGCTATAGATATTCCGACTTGGAAGTGGGAAGTAATAAATATGGATTTCATCGTATGTTTACCTCGTAAGCGTAAGTTTGATTCCATATGGGTGATTGTTGAAAGACTTACAAAATCAAACCATTTTATGCCTGTGATGACTACATATTCCGCAGAGGATTATGCAAGGCTTTACATTAAGGAGATAGTACAACTTTATGGTGTCCCTATATCTATTATCTCAGATAGAGGTGCTCAGTTTACAGCAAATTTCTGGAGGTCCTTCCAAAAAGGATTGGGGACTCAGGTAAGTCTTAGTCCGACATTTCATCTCCAGACAGACAGACAGTCTGAGCGTACTATTCAAAAATTTGAGGATATGTTACGGGCATGTGTGATAGACTTCAAGGGTGTTGGGATGATTAGCTGCCTCTTATTCAGTTCGCGTATAATATTAGCTATCATTCCAGTGTTTAGATGGCTCCATACAAAGCTCTTTACGAACGGAAGTGTAGGTCGCCTATAGGATGGTTCGATGTTGGGGTAACTAAGTTAGTAGGACCAGAGTTGGTAAAACAGGAAATCGAGATGATTAAGCTAATACAGGAAAGTCTATTAGCAGCTCAAAGCCGTCAGAAGTCTTATGCGGATAATCGACGATGATACTTAGAGTTTCAGGTTGACGATTGGGTATTCCTAAAAGTATAACCGATGAAGGCATTATGAGGTTCGGTAATAAAGGAAAACTTATCCCTCGGTACATTGTACCATATAAAATTACACGCAAGGTAGGCCAGGTAGCATATGAGGTAGACTTGCCTTTTGACTTGGAGTCTGTACATCCAGTCTTTCATGTGTCTATGCTTCATAAATCTATCGTACATTCTTCAAGAATCGTGTCAGTTGACGATGTTCAGGTCACAAAGCAGCTATCATACGAGGAAACTCCCATTGCTATACTAGATAGAAAGATTCGGAGATTGAGGACTAAAGACGTAGCTTCGGTGAAAGTACTTTGGAGAAACAATAATGTGGAAGAAATAACATGGGAAGCCGAAGAAGACATGAATTCTAGATATCCTCACTTGTTTCCTCTTCCAAATAAGGATCTAACTAAGACATCACAACCTTAAGGTACGTGTATGGATTCTTGTGTTAGTTATTATTGTCACGACCCAAAATCCAACACAGGTCGTGATGGCGCCCAACACCGAAGTCAGGCAAGCCAACAGTTGTTTACTAGTGAGATTATCCTTATTTAACATACCAACCCCACATATTCCCCAAAGTTTTAAGCTTAGATCATTTAAGTAAAAGCGGAAAAATTAACTAACTTAAGTAAATACAGCCACAATGATCCTGATCCAACATATATACAGTCCAAAAATAAAGAGTCTACTATGTGAGTCCTAGAAACTAGTGTCACAAGTCAACAGGCGAACTAGTAGAATATACAAAAGATGATACAAATTGTACTGTTGTCTGAGAGGAGCAGACAGAAATAAACAAAAGATAACTCCATAGAACTGCTGAGAATCACCAAACGAGGCAGCTCACCGTGGAGTCAGGTCCAAAATATATGTCTAGCTCTGGTCGGATAACCAGAAACACCAGCCTCAGAACCTGTACAATTAAGTACAGAAGTGCAGCATGAGTACATAAATATATATGTACCCAGTGAGTATCCGGCCTAACCTCGAAGAGGTAGTGACGAGAGGTCGACATGACACTCACTAAGGTCCAACAGTAATAATACAAAACAGGCTATAATGAAATGCAGTATACATGTGAGACAGTAAGCAGCAGATACCTATCAAACACAAAAATCTAGGAAAAACTACTAAAAATAAGCAACAATGTGTACGCTCCTTTTTCCCCCAAATATATGTCAAGTCAATAACAATGGAAACAGTACCAAATAGCCAAGCGCACACAAGGGTAAGACAACCGGCCGGAGTCATAAGGAAATATCTAGACACTGAATAGACGTAAAGCTTCCCCTGCTCGTGAATCATACGTGTGACTCGGGTGCTGACACATTTATATACAATTACCAAAAAGCTTCCCTCGATCGCAAATCATACCTGCGATTCGAGTGCTAACACACTTATGTATAATTACCATAAAGCTTCCCTTGATCGCGAATCATTCCTGCGATTTGAGTGCTGGCACACTTATACCAATTTATCATAAAGCTTCCCTCGATCACGAACCATACCTGCGATTCGAGTGCTGACTCTCATACGTACATATATATACCGACATATCAATAACTTAGTAGGGGCTATACCTGTAACAAGGATTGATCAACTAGGAGTTCAAGTGCAACTTTCCACATTTCCATATCAATTCAAAAGCAATAGGCAGCTCAAGGAACACCCAAAGATACATATAAGGCACATAGAGACATGCTTGTTATCCCTACAACTATCCGACATAGCATGATAGTCGCCACGTACGGACTCTCATCATTTTCCACGGACGTAGCCATCAACATTAGGAACACATAAGCGGACCTAAAGCCTCAGAACACCATCCTCGCTAATAGTAGCTTCCTTGGCCCTACCCTGAACCACTGTCTCCCGAAGCTCTGCTAAGCACGGATCATAGAACTGTTGGGCCTTAATCTCCCCCAGTAACAAAGACTGAGCCACCACATATGCTAAAACTCGACGAGGATCTAAAAGGTCTAACTTCACTAGGCGATTGGCCAAGGACTGGATGTCCAACGCTAGAGGTCTCTCCTCTGCTTCAATATAAGCCAAGCTACCCATACTCTCCGCCTTCCTGCTCAAAGCATCTGCTACCACATTTGCCTTGCCCGGGTGATAAAGAATGGTGATATCATAATATTTCAACAACTCAAGCCATCTGTTTTTCCTCAAATTAAGATCCTTCTGCTTGAACAAGTGTTGCAAGCTACAGTGGTCTGTATAAACCTCACAGGACACTCCATACAAGTAGTGCCTCCAAATCTTAAGAGCGTGAACAATCGCTGCCAACTCCAAATCATGCACGTGGTAATTCTTCTCATGAACCTTCAGCTGGAGTGAAGCATAAGAAATAACTCTCCCCTCTTTCATCAATACACACCCCAAGCCAACGCGTGATGCATCCAATATACTGTGTACAACCCAGAACTGGAAGGCAATACTAGAACTGGTGCTGAGGTCAATGCTGTCTTGAGCTTCTGAAAGCTCTCCTCACACTCGTTAGACCATCGAAATGGGGCATTCTTCTGAGTCAATCTAGTCAATGGAGCTGCAATAGAAGAGAAACCCTCCACAAATCGGCGTAATAGCCTGCTAGGCCCAAAAAGCTCCTGATCTCTGTAGCTGAAGTAGGACGCGACCAAACCTGAACTGCCTCGATCTTCTGAGGATCAACCTTGATACCCTCTCCAGATACCACTGCCCCAAAAATTCCACGGAATCCAAACAAAACTCACCCTTGGAGAACTTAGCATATAGCTTCTGTTCTCGCAAAGTATGGAGCACAACTCTCAAATGCTGCTCGTTCTCCCCCGGGCTACGTGGGTAAATCAAAATGTCATCAATGAAGACAATGACAAAGGAATCAATATACGGCTTGAATACCCTATTCATCAAGTCCATGAATGCTGCTGGGGAATTAGTCAAGCCAAAGAACATCACCAGGAACTCATGATGGCCATATCTCGTATGAAAAGCAGTCTTCGGAACATCTGAAGCCCGAATCCTCAACTGATGATACCCCGATCGCAAACCAATCTTAGAAAACACACGAGCACCCTGCAACTGGTCAAACAAATCATCGATGTGCAGCAAAGGATACTTGTTCTTAATGGTAACCTTGTTGAATTGGCGGTAATCAATACACAACCGCATAGACCCATCCTTCTTCTTCACAAATAAAACTAGAGCACCCCACGGCATACACTCGGTCTGATGAACCCTTTAGCTAACAACTCCTCAAGCTGCTCCTTCAACTATTTCAGAGCCATACGGTATGGAGGAATGGATATAGGATGGGTTCTGGAGCTAAATCAATACGGAAATCAATATCACGGTTCGGAGGCATGCCCGGAAGATCCAAAGGAAATACATCCGCAAACTCTCGAACCACTGGCACTGAATCAATCGTTGGAGACTCGACATTGGTGTCCCGCATATAAGCAAAATAGGCTACACAACCCTTCTCGACCATATGTCGAGCCTTCAAAAATGAAATACCCCGGCTGGCTGCACTAACTGAAAAACCCCTCCACTCCAGCCTAGGCGACTCGGGCATGGTAAAGTAACTATCTTGGCATGGAAATCAAGCATGGCATGATAAGGAGATATCCAATCCATGCCTAGAATAACCTCAAAATCAACCATGTCGAGCAATAAAAGGTCAGCTCTGGTCTCGAACCCACATAAAGTGATCACATAATACCGATACACCCGGTCTACCACCATAGAATCGCCCACAGGAGTGGACACATATATGGGAGATCCCAAGGACTCACGAGAAACATCCAAAAAAGGAGCAGATAGGGCTGAAACATATGAATAAGTGGATCCTGGATCAAACAATATTGAAGCCTCTCTACCATATATTGAGATAATACTAGTGATCACGGTGTCTGAAGCCACTGCATCTGATCTAGCCGGAACAGCACAGAACCTGGTTGGAGCACCTGAATACTAAGACCCACCATAGTGAATAGGAGCTGCCTGAGCTCCCCCTGACTGGCCTCCACCTCTAGGACAACCCCTGCTGACTTGTCCTCCACCTCTAGGTGGTCGGACTGCTGGTGCTGAACTCATAGGCAGATAACCCTGTTGCACTGTCTTGCCCCGAAACCTGGGACAAGCCCTCCTCACATGGCCTAGATCCCCGCACTCGTAACATCTCATAGGTGACATATCCTTGTGTCCCGAAGAAGAATAATCCTGAATGGCCGGAGAGCGATGTGAACCCTCAGGCATAGCACTGAAATAGGAACTAGAGGATCTCTGGCGACTGGAGTAACCACTAGGAGAACTCTGAATAGCTGGAGGACTGTAGGAGCACTCTGGCATGGCACTGAACTGGGGCCTAACTGGGACACCTCGGGGAGGTGGTGGAGGTGCTGAAAAAGAAGGCCTTCTCCCCAAAGCGACCTCTTCTCCTAGTTGGGGCATCCCAGAAATCACATGAGAACCTAGCCTTCTTATCCTGCTGACCCTGCTGCTTGCTCCTCAACCGATAACCCTCGATCCTGTGAGAAATCTCCACTACGAGCTGATAAGGAGTGCCCATCTGTACCCCTCGAGTCATGGTGGATCTAATACCTTGATGCAACCCTGCTACAAACCTCCACACTCTCTCAGCGTCGGTGGGTAATATCATAAGAGCATGGCGTGACGGCTTTGAAAATCTAGCCTCATAATCTGTCACGGACATCTACCCATACTCTAACCTCTCAAAATGACCTCGTAGCTCTTCCCTCTCAAAGGGTGGAATATATCTGTCCAAGAACATCTGTATGAACTGCTCCCAAGTGACAGTAGGAGAATCTGCTGGCCTGCTGAGAATATAAGATTGCCACCACTTGCGAGCTCTGCCCTCTAAGTGGAATGTGGTGAAATCCACTCCATGGGACGCTAGGATCCCCATCTTGTGCAGTCTATCCCTGCACCTATCAATGAAGTCCTGGGCATCCTCACCTCGCTCACCCACAAAGACTGGAGGGCGCAATCGAGTCCATATGTCTAACATTTTCTGCCGATTGCCATCCGCAGCTGGTCTGGGCTCCGGTGCCGCTACTACAGGCTGGGTACCACCCATGGGCAATGTACCCGGGGTGGGATGTAATGTTGCTGTCGGTCCTGCGGCCTGGGTAGGGGTAGGGGATCCCCCTCCCACCTGAGAAGTGGTAGGATCTGCTAGAAATAAACCAGACTAGGACATAGTGTCCATAAATCTCATCATACGGCCCATGATTGCCTTGAAGCCTAGCGCCGTCATAAAGTTTACTGGTGCAGGATCTACTGGAGGCACCTCATCCTGCTCCTCTATAACAGGGTCCTTTGGCGGCTGGACCAAAATAGCTCTGGGACGCCCTCGTCCCCTACCATGGGCTGGTGCCCTCCCCTGGCCTCTGCCAGCGGGGGTAGCATCCATTCCCGGGTTTGGAACATCAGATGCGTGCGTACTCACCATCTGTGATAGAATAGAAGAATGAATTTAATAAATCATCGACTGCACGATAGAATAAGAACAAAGAGAGGTTTTCTAACACCCTATAGCCTCCTGAAGATAAGTACGGACATCTTTGTACCGATCCGCAAGACTCTACTGGGTTTGCCCGTGACTCGTGAGACTTACGTGGACCTAGTGCTCTGATACCATGTTTTCACGACCCAAATTCCAACACAGGTCGTGATGGCGCCCAACACCGGAGTCAAGCAACCCAACAGTTGTTTACTAGTGATATTATCCTTATTTAACATGCCAACCCCACATATTCCCCAAAGTTTTAAGCTTAGATCATTTAAGTAAAAGCGTAAAATATGATGTCAGGAACTAGTGTCACAAGTCTACTATGTGCGTGCCAGGAACTAGTGTCACAAGTCAATAGGCGAACTAGGAGAATATACAAAATATGATACAAATTGTACTGCTGTCTGAGAGGAGTAGACAAAAATAAACAAAAGATAACTCCATAGCACTGCTGAGAATCGCCAAACGAGGTAGCTGACCGTAGACTCAGACCCAGAATATATGTTAAGCTCCGGTCGGATAACCAGAAACACCAGCCTCAGAACCTGTACAATTAAGTACAGAAGTGCAGCATGAGTACATAAATATATATGTACCCAGTGACTATCCCGCCTAACCTCGAAGAGGCAGTGACGAGAGGTCCACATGACACTCACTAAGGTCCAATAGTAATAATCAAAAACAGGATATAAGGAAATGTAGTATATATGTGAGACAGTAAGCAGCAGATACCTATCAAATACAGAAATCCAGGAAAAACTACTGAAAATAAGCAACAATGTACACTTTCCCTTTTCCCCCAAATATCTGTCAAGTCAATATCAATGGAAACAGTACCAAATAGCCAAGCGCACACAAGGGTAAGACAACCCGCCGGAGTCATAAGGAAATATCTAGACACTAAATAGACGTAAATCTTCCCCTGCTCGCGAATCATACCTATGACTCGGGTGCTGACACATTTATATAAAATTACCATAAAGCTTCCCTCGATCGCGAATCATACCTGCGATTCGAGTGCTGACACACTTATGTATAAGTAACATAAAGCTTCTCTCGATTGCGAATCCTTCATGCGATTCGAGTGCTGACAGACTTATACCTATTTATCATAAAGCTTCCCTCGATCACGAATCATACCTGCGATTCGAGTGCTGACTCTCATACGTACATATATATACCGACATATCAATAACTTAGTAGGGGCTATACCTGTAATAATGATTGATCAACTGGGAGTTCAAGTGCAACTTTCCACGTTTCCATATCAATTCAAAACCAATAGGCAGCTCAAGGAACACCCAAAGATACATATAAGGCACATAGAGACATGCTTGTGAGCCCTAAAACTATCCGACATAGCATGATAGTCGCCACGTACGGACTCTCATCACTTTCTACGGACATAGCCCCCAAAAAAATTACACACATCACATATAACACCTATGGGGACAATTCCCTCTTACAAGGTTAGAAAGGAGACTCACCTCGTGCCGAATCTACCCCGCGGACCAAGGATGTGCCCGAACACCGAACTCTACACCAGAGGACTCACAACTAGCCAAATATGGTAAAATGACATCAATGCATGCTCAAAGTAGGGAAATTATCCTATTTATTCCATAATTCAACATTCTTGAAGAATTCCCAAAATCCAACCCCGGGCCCGCACGTTCGAATTCTGAAAAATCATGGAGGAATCGCTCACCCGAAGCCTAAGGATCGTTAATATATGATTTCTACTTGAATTTATAGAAATAGATGGGTAATTCACCAATTTCTCAAGAACCCTAAATTATTACCCAATTCTTGACTTTTCAATGATTTAGTAGTTAATTTAGCTAGATGATTATGAATTAAACTAGTGTTGAAGTGGAATTAACTCACATTGACAGTAGCTAGGTTGTGGTGTGCTCTCCCCAAGCTCACAAGACTCTAATGGTTGAGGAAAATGAATTAATGGGGTGAAATCCCGAGTTTCAAAGAATATATATTGCCTGGCCTACAGCGATTTCGCACCTGCGGCTCAGGGACCGCACCTGCAGTCTCGCGCCTATGAGCTAGGGCTCACACCTACGGAATTGGACGGGAAGGGCTGGGTTCACACTTGCGGAGTGCTGGGATCGCACCTGCGATGCTTAGGACCGCAGGAGCGGTCCCGCACCTGTGACTGGGCAACCGCACTTGCGGTCACACCAGATCAAGTGCACCAGCAGCTATTTTAGCTGGTTTTTAGCCCTGTTGGGTGCCCGGGAGGCCCTTGGGCCAACCCGAGCCCTCGTCCAAATATACCAACAAGTCCCAAATCATAATACAGACTCGCTCAAGCCTTCAGAACACCCAAAACAACGCTAAAACTCAAAATCACACCTCAAGACCCCAAGAACCAAACTTAGGAACTTTAAGTTTTCTAGACTTCGCTAACAACGCGACGAACCAACCAATATTACTCGGAATGACACCAAATTTTTCAGGCAAGACACAAATGACATAATGGAACTATCCCTGGTCTCAGAATTCCGTTCGGACCTCGATAACACAAAAACACGTCCAAAATCACAATAGGAACTTAAGGAACTTCTTATTTCAATATTGGGTGCTGAAATGCTCTCGGGTCATCAGAAACCCATTCCGAATATACTCCCAGGTCCAAAATCATCACACGAAGCTACCGGAACAGATGAAACTCAATTCCAAGGTTGTTTACCCAAAATGTTGACCGAAGTCAAACTTGGCCTTAAAGGCCAACCTTAAGGAACCATTTGTTCCTATAGCACTCTAAACACCTCCGAATCCCGGACCACCAGTCCCCGCAAGTCATAAATCATAAAAAGCCACTATGGGAAGTCTTATTTAGGGGAACGGGGTCCGATAACGCAAAACGACCGGTCGGGTCGTTACAATTATCTTTGGTCGTGTGAGGCCATTGTCGTTATTGATGATTGTGGTCCTATGTGGGATTGAATTATTGAGTTTTCTACATGACGAGTTGATAATAGTACTGTTACAAAGGCGACTCTGCCAAAATTTATATAGATCCTGGGGAGTTAAATATTCGAGGATGAATGTTTCTAAGGGGGGAAGGATGTTACTTCTCGCGTTTTCGTACGTTACAGTTTCATCGTAGGTTAATCGACATAGGCTCGGGAATGAGATTATTTTTGAGGTTATAAGAATTTATGATATTTATAACAAGTTATAAGTAAGTGTCATGAATGTTAAAGGGTAATCAAATTAAAGAAAATGAGTTTCGTTGATTGTTGTTAATTTGCATTAAAATATGGTGCGAGCTATAATACTCGGTATTCATGTAACAACCTGGTCGGTTGTTCTGAGAGTTTAGCCTCATTTTCCCCATTTCTGCTTCGTTTTGTGTTGTTTAACTTAATTATGTTGTGTTACTTTGCTTGGCTTGGGTTCAGAGTGGTTCTGGAGAAAAATGAGACACTTAGTCTCTTAAGTTGGGAAAATAGTTGGAAAAGTCAACCGTAAGTTGACTTATAGGTAAATGTTCTCGGAATGTGGTTTTGATCACTCATATATCTTCGTTAGGTGATTTGGATCTTAGGAGTATGTTCGAAAAGTTGTTCGGAGGTCCGGAGTAGAATTAGGCTTGAATTGGCAAAATTAGATTTTCGGCGATTTCTGATCGGCAGTGGAAAATTAGCTATCAGGGTTGGAATGGAATTCCGAAAGTTGGAACAGCTTCGTAGTTTCATTTTGGATGTGTGTGCAAATTTTCAGGTCATTCAGACATGGTTTAGATGGTTCTGGCATCGTTGGTGGGATTTGGATGTTTCTAAGTTCTTAGGTTTGAATCCGAGGTTAATTTGGTGTTTTGGCATTGTTTTGAGTGGTTCGAAGGCTCAGCTAAGTTTGAATTAGGATATGGGATGTGTTGGCATATTTGGTTGAGGTTCTGAGGGCCTCGGGTGCGTTTTGGGTGGTTAACGGACTAATTCTTGGATTTTAAAGTTGACAGATTTTGCTGGTTTTTGGTTGCAGAGAATTTCTTCATCGCGTTCGCGGGTGGGATACCGCATTTGCGAAGGGTCATTTGAGGAGCTGAGGATTTTGTTCAATGTATTTGCGAAGGGATGGACATGAACGAAAAGGTCTAAGTGGAGCATGCATCGCGTTCGCGCACAAGGGCACGCGTTCACGAAGAGGAGTAGGCGGTTGGGGACCCCAGGGGTTTTGGCCTACGCGTTCGCATGGAGCGGTCCATGTTCACGGTGAGAAAGGCTGGTAAAGCATCGCGTTCGCAATGTTGTTGGTGCGTTCGCGAACAGTTAAGTGAAGGGGGAGCTGGGTTGTGCTACACGAACGCGTGGGTGAGGCCGCGTTCGCAATGAAGAAATGTCTGGGCAGAATATTTAACGTTCAAAATCGAGGGTTAGTCTAAAATTCCAAAATTTCAACAGAGAGCTCGAAGGCGAAATTTGAATATATTTTCATTAGAGTGATTGGGGTAAGTTTTCTTCACCCACATTTTGTTTAATTCCATGATTTAATCTTGAATTTCATCATTTAATTTGGGATATTGGGGTGAATCATTGGGAGAAATGGGTGAAAAATTGAAGAATTCTTTTGGGGAGTTGAATGAACATTTGTCGGATTTTGATGAATTTGATATGGATAGACTCGTGAGTGAATAGGGATTCTAGTTTTGTGATTTTTATCAGATTCCGAGATGTGGGCTCGGGTGTCAGGTTTGGCCAATTTTGGGATTTTTTATGTAATTTGATTATTTTCGAGCGGGCTTTCTTCCTTTAGCGTATTTTGATGTTATGAATCTGATTTTGAAAATATTCGGGGCGATTGGAGGCCGAGTCGAGAGGCAAAGGCGTTGGGGGTTAGGATTTTGGTCGGTTTGAGGTAATTAATGGCTGTAAATCTTGTCCTGAGGGTATGAAACCCCGTATTTCATATTTTATCACTATTTTGAAGTGGCTTAAAAGCTAGATGACGAGAGTGTGGCGTGCACCATTGTGGTTTGTGACTTGGTCCATCCCGTAGCAACTATTACGTTGCGTATTTGACTGAAAACTATATGATATTTTGTGTTTTAGAAAGTGTTGCTATGTTTTGGGCTGAATGGCGTATTTGGGACTCATGCAAAGTTTTTTGGACCCTTAGGGGCTTTTACTACTATTTCCTCACTGTTTTGATTTCAAATATGTACTCAGTCATGCTATGTTAAACTGATTTCAAAACTCAGTCTCATTTACACTATTTGATGCATAAAATGATATTTTAGGTCGAGCACCCCATTTTACTGATAGCCCGAGTGGCTTGAGAGGTTCCTGACTGAGTGAGGCCGAGGGCCTGTGTTGTAAGGATATTACGGAATTGGGTTGCGCGTCGCAGCATGTTGTTACTGATTCATGATTATGTGAGGTCGAGGGCCTGATTGATTTATTCCACGAGGTGGCTTGATGTTGTTACTGATCTATTATTATGTGAAGTCGATGGTCTGATTGATTATGCCATGAGATGGCTTGTAATAGCGCTTGGGTTGTAGGAACCCCTCCGGAGTCTATACACCCCCAGTGAGCGTGGGTACCCTGAGTGCGTGATGTGATATTGCCCGAGAGGCTATTCTTGATTCATGTTGATGCCCGCGAGGCTAATTATGAGTGATTGTGGGGTTGCCCGAGGGGCTGGTACTAGGTGATGTCATGCCTGAGGGGCAGTTTATGATACATGTTTTCCTGAGGGGCCATTCACTCTAAACTTCATTGAACCACTTTTGAAACTGTTGGAAACATATCTTCAAATGATTTTTACTAAAAATCCGGTTTTTAAGCGAGATGATTTGACTTATACACTGTTTTGAAGGCAAGCTGTACTTACTTTGATTTCATGATATGGATTTATGTGTTTCTTACTGCTCAGTCCTTATTTACATTTATTACTTACTGAGTTGGCATACTCATATTACTCCCTGCACCTTGTGTGCAGATCCAGGGATTTCTGGACGTGATAGCAAGTGTTGATTCTTTCATCCGTCGCAGATATTCGAAGTCGGCAAGGTACCTGCAGGGCTATCGCATCCTTGCTCATGTCCCTCCTATCTTCCTTAGACTATATTGGTGTTTTCCAGACTGTAATAGTCTTAGTTGTTCTTAGACCATCCTTGGTAGACGCTCGTGACTTGTGACACCCCGTTGTTGGGCTTTGTTTAGTTCTTTTTCTGCACTTGTTATTTAAACTGATGTTATGAAGTTTTTATTAATTAATGGTTTAAAAACACCTTTATTATGAGGTGTCAAATTATTCTAAAAATGTGTCGGCTGGCCTAGTTCCATGATAGGAACCATCACGAGTTGGTGGTTTGGGGTCGTGACAAGTTGGTATCAGAGCCTATGTTACATAGGTCTCATGAGTCATGAGCAGGTTCAGTTGAATCTTGCGGATCGGTACAGAGACGTCTATATTTATCTTCGAGAGGCTACAGAACCCTAGGAAAAATCTCACATTCTTGAATTCTTGTCGTGCGAATCCATCTATTCAGCTAAAAGAATAACTCTTTGAATTCCTTTCATGTATTTGAATATGCACATGAGTGCTCAGTATCAGCCATGCATCGGCGGCTGGTGATTTTCATGGATGAGATGTGATTTTTAGCATATTGATAAGGGGCCAGTCTGGAGGACTTGACGTCGCATTTTGTCTGTAGCTTGAGTGTTGAGATTTTGATTGTGTGAACACGTGCTGTTAGGACTTATGTGTCTGTTCGTGTCCTTATTGGTGGGATTTTGTGATTGGATGACTATGTGGCTAGTGTGATTCGATGGTGAGATGTGTTCAGATTGTTTGATCATGATGAAAAGGATTGGTCGGAGATGTAGCAAGGGCTTTTGAGCGTTTGACTTCTGTCTTGAGTTGGCATATGGCCTCGAGTTGTGAGTGTATTGAAGGACCTCTCATGTAGTTTAGTTGTGGAGGGAAATGGATCATCCTGTTGTGCTATGAATATTTGGTGATGTTTTTTGGGCTGACTAATGCCCTAGGAGCGTTCATGCATTTGATGAACATCGTATTTCAGCCGTATTTGGATGCCTTTATTATTGTGTTCATTGATGACACTCTGGTGTACTCTCATAGCCAGGAGAAGCATGCTCAGCATTTGAGGATGGTATTATGGAAGTGAGGGAGGAGGAGATTTATGTGAAATCCTCCAAGTGTAAATTTTGGTTCAGTTGGGTAGCATTCTTGGGGCATGTGGTGTCCAGTAAAGGTATCCAGGTGGTCAGACAAGTATGGGGAGAGCTTCCAGAAGCTCAAGATTTCTTTGACCATAGCTCTAGTGTTAGCTCTTCCATCAGCTTCATGTTCTTATACTTCGTGTTGTGATGCCTCAAGGGTAGGCGTTAGTTGTGTTTAAATACAGAAGGATAAAGTGATTGCGTAATAGATATGATTTTTGGAAGGGTATAGAGAGAAATCACTTTGAGGCTAAGCTGGCAGGGCTAGTTCCCGCAGGGTGTCCTGAGATTGTGTGATCCTTAGGTGGTTTTGTAGCAAGTCCTCTTTTACCAGTAATTGATATATGTTGCAATTTGAGTTTTGATCGCTTGTGGAAGTTGGCACGTCTATTCCAATGGTGAATGAGAGATTTGTAGATGATTGGAGATATTAGATGGTTTGTGTTATATGAGCTTATGAAGGATTTAGTTGAATCTCACGGTGGTATTGTGGCGGTGTTAGTGTATGGGCATTATGAGTTATTGTTGTCTTGATCGATGGCTTTGAGCTAAGTGGAGGAGTATGCTGGTGAAAAGTTGGTTGCACGATTATGTGATGTATTGGTTTCTGTTTTGGATACACTGGTGAATCAGTTATGATCTACAGAGGTGGAGTTTGAGAATGACTCGGGTAATGGAAATTTTTGGCTGCAGGTTGTATTATACTCTGTGGGAAAATGGGTTCTATTGAATGATTGAGTTGTATTTGTAAAAGGTGTAGTGTGTGTGGGTTAGGAACTTGCTTGGATATTTAGGGGTGTGGGTTACTCCCTTGAGTGTTGATGTGTTAATGGGGGCATAGACCGTTCGATCTGTTTGATCAGTTTAATTGAGATTTGCATAGAGTGGATGACTCTCGAGAACAGTTCTGATGGATTTAAGGTTTATATATAACAACTGGGAATCTTCAAGATATGTGTTTGGCTAGAAACTCAGAGTTACATTGGAAGGTGTCAAGACTTGTGGCATTTCTATATTATTATGGAATCTACATTTCGGTATCATGAAAGTGGAAGAATATATTAAATTCATAGAAAGTCTCTTTAAGGTGAGTATTTGAGATGTGGTACATTTGGGGTGCTTAAGAGATATCCAGCAGCTTGTGAGCCTTAGGGCGATGTGGTTCTATGCTAGGGTCTCGCATGGTGATTGTTGGTTGAGGATTTTGGTACTATGGCAAGGAGGAGATTCAATTAGGAAGTAATTCAGAAGGAAATTGGAGATATAGGACAGCTTGGTAGTAGATTGGATTGGCATGGTAATGAGTAAGATCGGTTCTTTAGTTGCTTATGATGTGGTAAGGTTCTACGTGTGATTCGGGGCAATGCTCTTGGGTTTTGACGGCATGCGTAGCTTGGTTGAACTAGAAGGATTCAGTCCTGACGGTTTGGTTTTGTGCAAATGGGATTCGGAGAGTCCTAGATGGCTTCTACCACGGTTAGCGATGTATATTTTCTACTGGCTTGAGGAGCATGTGATGTATAATGATTTTTCTTCTAGATGGGATCAAATGGAAGGTTCTTGGCTAGTTGGGTACGTAGTTTCTTGTGGTTCGAAAGGGATTCTGAATTCCTCACATTTATCATCGGATGGCACGGTGTATGCGGTAGGTTGTGTAGGATTGAGATTTGCATGTGTGGAGTCACGGTTCATTTTTGGAAGGGAGGTCATAAATTCTTCGGCAGCATTGGCAGTTTCAGATGACTAGGAAAAAAATGATATCACTAATTGGTGCGGCTTGTCGAGGGTATGCATTTCAGAAAGGGCAATGTGTTTGAGTTAAGGGTACTTCATTAGTGTTGCGGCGCTCTCTTGTTAGATCGACTGCTGATATTCGGGTTGCTTGGTGTGCAAAAGAGTTATAGGGGTATCCCTCGTGGAATGATTGAGTATTAGAGGTGTGTTACATACTCGTGCAGTGGAATTGGGATCAAATATGGTGATTTGTGCGCTTCATGGACTTCGAGACTGAGAGTTCTCATAGACAGGCTATCTTGTGGCGGTGGACTATGAAGATCTGAGCAAAGCTAGTCAGATGTTAGTATGTGCCATGATTCAGTCATTGTGAACTTTTGGAGAGTTATCTATCTATTGCGGGTTTCTAGGATTGATTTAGAGCTCATTGGTAGGCCTAGTATGAGTGTGTGTTCTGCACCAGGTCGGGATTGATGACTCCGAATTAATATTTTTGAGGGATGTACAATTCGATCATCATTGAGTTTATTTGTGTTCTGGAGTGATCTATGAGTTACCCTTCTGTGTTGCGAGGGGTTGTGATTGTTGATTATATGCACATATGGTGTAGATCTATTTGGGATTTATATCGGGATTTGAGTAAGGTAAGTAATTTGGTATTGCGAGATTGAGACGTGTTGGTTATATGCTTTCGGGTTCGTGTGGCATGGTATCGTCCGATTCCCCGTGGTTATGGCAATGCATTTTGAGTACTTGATGTCGAATTGCGCATTGTTATTGATTTTGAGCAAGGTGGTTCGAAGTATTTCATGTGGACCAGTGTTTGGATAGGGTCGCTCATTGCAGCGAAGTTATGTGGAGGTATGATCCTTCGAGTTAGATTCGTGTGTTCTGGTTCTACGATGTGTGATGAGTTCTCAGCATTGTGTTTTGGTGATATCAGTGAGCTTGCGATACAGCTCTCGCATTGGAGTCACCTTTTCCATGATTTGAGTATATATGGGATGTTGTATGTTTGTGCACGGACTGCACGGGTTATGGCTTTCAGTTTTGTTGATGTGTCACGTCATTAGAGTGGTTGTGGTAGATGAGAGGAGGTCGTTGGACCTGGAATGGGTGCTACCGCGTCTGGTTGTGGTATAATTGGGAGGATATTGATGTTGATCTGCATAGAAATTTTTCTATATTTCCTGTCGAGGGGAAGGAGTTCCATCAGTTGTTGATCCGACGAATGGGCACTAGTTTCCATGTGTTTCTTTCGTCATTGGCAGTATATGAAAGTGTTAGAACGAGGCTTTGCTTAATAATAGGTTATTTACCGGTATTAGGTTATTTTGAGCAGCTATTGTGATTAGGATTTATCGCTATGAGTGTTTGATTCATGTGCTATTTCATGTGACTACATCTTGGGTTACGGATATGGCTTGATACATTGTGTTCGGACTTATTCAATTTATAGATGTAGGATTTTGATCCTATAAGTTATTTCAGAAGTGGAAATTTGGTTCTAAGGTTATGGGTTGAGTTGGATCACGAAATTTCAGCTATGTTGTGCTATTGGACCTATATGGGATAGGGTGACGTGGGATCACCCCTGATATGTGCGTGGTCAGGCTATTCGGCATTTTTTGATGGCTTTTGGAACAACACTTGGCACGTTCAAGGACGAATGTATGTTTAAGTGGGGGAAAATGTAACGACCCAGCCGGTCGTTCCGAGATTTTAGCCCAATTTTCCCCATTTCTGCTTCATTTTGTGTTGTTTAACTCATTTATGTTGTGTTGGGTCACTTGGCTCGGGTTCGGAGTGGTTCTGGAGAGAAATGAGACACTTAATCTCTTAAGTAGGAAAAATAGTTGAAAAAGTCAACTAGAAGTTGACTTATAGGTAAATGATCTCGGAATATGGTGATGATGGCTCGGATAGCTTCGTTAGGTGATTTGGAACTTAGGAGTGTGTTCGGAATATTGTTCAGAGGTCTGGAGTAGAATTAGGCTTGAATTGGCGAAATTAGATTTTCGACGATTTTCGATCGGTAGTGGAAAATTAGGTATTGGGGTTGGAATGGAATCACGAAAGTTGGAACAGGTTAGTAGTGTCATTTTGGATGTGTGTGCAAATTTTCAGGTCATTCAGACATGGTTTAGATGGTTTCGGCATCGTTGGCGGAATTTGGAAGTTTCTAAGTTCTTAGGCTTGAATCCGAGGTTGATTTGGTGTTTTGGCATTGTTTTGAGTGGTTCGAAGGCTCCAATAAGTTTGAATGAGGATATGAGATGTGTTGGCATGTTTGGTTGAGGTCCCGAGGGCCTCGGGTGTGTTTTGGGTGATTAACGGACCAATTCTTGGATATTAAAGTTAGCAGATTTTGCTGGTTTTTGGTTGCAGAGAATTTCTTCATCGCATTCACGGGTGGGATACCGCGTTCGCGAAGGGTCATTTGGGGAGCTGAGTATTTTGTTCAACGCATTCACTAAGGGATGAATGCGAACGCGAAGGTCTGAGTGGAGCATGCATCGCGTTTGCGCACAAGGGCACGCGTTCACGAAGAGGAGTAGGCGGTTGGGGACCCTCGGGGTTTTGGCCTATGTATTCGCGTGGAGTGGTCCGCGTGGAGTGGTGAGCAAGGCTGGTAAAGCATCACGTTCGCGATGTTGTTGGCGCGTTCATGAAGAGTTAAGCGAAGGGGGATATTTTCAGTAGAGTGATTGGGGTAAGTGTTCTTCACTCCCATTTGGTTTAATTCCATGATTTAGTCTTGAATTTCATCATTTAATTTGGGCTATTGGGGTGAAAAATTTGGAGAAATGGGTGAAAAATCGGAGAATTCTTTTGGGGATTTGAATGACCATTTGATGTCGGATTTTGATGAATTTGATATGGGTAGACTCGTGAGTGAATAGGGATTCTAGTTTTGTGATTTTTATCAGATTCCGAGATGTGGGTCCGGGTGCCGGGTTTGACCAATTTCGGAATTTTTGATGTAATTTGATTATGTTCGAGTAGGCTTTGTTCCTTTATCATATCCTGATGTTATGAATCTGATTTTGAAGAGATTCGAGGCGATTGGAGGACGAGTCGAGAGGCAAAGGCGTCGCGGGTTAGGATTTTGGCCGGTTTGAAGTAAGTAATGACTGTAAATCTTGTTCTGAGGGTATGAAACCCCGGATTTCATATTTTATCACTATTTTGAAGTGGATTACATGCTAGATGACGAGCACGTGGCGTGCACCGTTGGGGATTGTGACTTGGTCCGTCCCGTAGCAACTATTACGTTGCGTATTTGACTGAAAACTATATGATATTTGTCACGACCCGATTTTCCCTCTAAAGGTATCGTGACGGCACCTAGTCTCTACGACTAGGTAAGCCTAATTGTGGAAACACATATTAAATAAAAGCAATAAAGATAAAGACGAAATAAGTGATTCTACAATGAAACATCGCCACTTGGAGCATACAAAGTACAACTTCTCCAAAAACCCGGAAGATCACTTTAGTCACAAGCTCTGTCTCAAAATAGTTCTACACAGCGAGAGGGAATTTACATTAAAAAAAAAAGAAATCTATCTAATTCTGGAGTGGAAGGTGACGCGAAGGACTCTGCGGACGCGGCAGAATTATCTTTCGGTCTCTTAACAGCTGCTGCTCAGACCCCTAGCCACGAAAATGAGCACTGATACCTGGATCTGCACACGAAAAACATGTGCAGGAAAGGGCATGAGTACACCACAAATTGGTACCCAGTAAGTGCCAAGCCTAACCCCAGTCGAGTAGTGACGATGTCAGGTTAAGGCTCTACTAGCTATAGTAAAATAGTATAAAAATGTGAACAGAGAGATATAATAAGCTGAGGCAAATAAGTAGCAACAATGAGAAAAAGGAAATAATAACAAGGAGACCTCGGCTCAGCACAACATATATCAAAGTAATAAGTTTGCAATGTGGTACAGGGGGAAAGCTCTCGGAACCTCGTCCGTAGTCCCAATTAAAATATGCAATGCAGTACAGGGGGAAAGCTCCCGGAATCTCGTCCGTAGTCCCAATTTAAATATACAATGCAGGGGGAAAGCTCCTGGAATCTCGTCTGTAGTTCCAATTTAAATATGCAATGTAGTACAAGGGGAAAGCTCCCGGAATCTCGTCTGTAGTCCCAATTAAATTATGAAATGCAGTATAAATACAGGATATAATTTTTATTTAAAACAGTTCAGGAAAAATCGCAGGCAAAAATATGGATAAAACTACCTAAACATGATACATATAGTAATAGCTACGGAAAAATTCATGTAGAACAGGTAGGAATGCTATTTACTAATCTAAACTACATAGTCGATACAGGAATCAATGAAATAGGAGTGAAATGGTTTAATTCATGGACGAAAAATGGAATTTTTGCAATAATGGCCCGTATACGTACTCGTCACTTCACGCACATGGCGCCTAATCAACATAAACAGTATTAAAAATAGCCTAGGGAAAGTCCACAACACAGAGTTAGGCAAGCCACTAACCTCGACTGCGCTACTCAACTCGAAACCACGCTCTTGCCACGAGTATCCGACTCCGAATGGCCAAAATCTATTAAATTCGATTGCATAATGTAAATATCACTCTAAGGAATAAAAATAGCTAATAAGTTCGAGGCTAATACGCGAATTTAGGAAAATCGCCCAAAAAGTCACTCGGGTCCACGTCTCGGAATCGAGTGAAAGTTACAAATTTAGAACACCCATTCACTCACGAACTCAATCAAACAAGAATCATCGAAAACCGACCACAAAATCCTATTAAATTATCTGATTTTCTAATTAGGGAAACATTTTCCCATTTGCATGATTTTTCACATAAATCCCTTAATTGCATAGAATAAATGGCCATAGATTAATGATATACAAAGCAAATAGGGTTTGGAATCGTTACCTATGAAGCTTATCCTTAAAACTCACTCAAAATCGCCCACACCCGAGCTCCAATTGATTGTTTTGAAGTTATGAAATTCAAGCCCTCGAATCTGATATATCTGCCCAGCGATTTACGCACCTGCACCCCTTGGACCGCACTTGCGCCCCTTGGACCGCACCTGTGGAAATTCCATCGTAGGTGCAAAAATCCACTAAAAGTCCTGGGACCGCACCTGCGGTCAATTGGCCGCACCTGCAAAAAACCAACCGCAACTGCGAGGACTGCGTGACTTGTCCATGCCCGCACCAGCGAACCCCTCGTCCGCACCTGCTGAAAGTCCATCGCAGGTGCGAGACACCAGAACCAACAATGGTTCAGCTGTTCTTCCAAGTTCTAAATTTACCCGTTGAATATCTGAAACATGCCCGAGGCCCCGGGGACCTCAACCAAACTTACCAACCAGTCCTAATACCTTACCCAAACTTAGTCGAGCCTCCAAAACAAACCACATAACACCAAATTCACCAATTATACATGGATTCAAGCCTAAGGACTTATGAAATTTCAAAAATCTACAACCGATGTCGAAACATATCAAAACTAGTCCGAATGACCTCAAATTTCACACACAGGTCAAAAATGATACAACGGACCTGCAGCCACTCTCGGAATTCCATTCCGAGCCTCATATCAAAATTCCACTTATCGGCCAAAATTCTAACGTTTGCCAATTTAACCCTAAATCTTCTACAAACCTCGAAAGCACATTCCGGACACGCCGCTAACTCCGTAATCACCCAACGGAGCTAACGGAGTTGACGAAATCCCATTCCAGACCCGTCTTCCCATAGTTCCAATTATGGTTCGATTTCTAAGGCTTAAACTCACACAGAAGGGCTATGTGTCCAAAAATTCTCCGAATTTCACCACTCAATGGTCCTACAAGTCCCAAAAGCAGAAATATACATGGGGAAAACTGTTATTAGGGGATCGGGGCGCTAACTCTCAAAATGACCTACTGGGTCGTTACATTCTCCCCCTCTTAATAAAATCGTTCGTCCTCGAACGAGTATAGAGACATACCTAAAGCTATGAAAATATGAGGGGTACTCACTACGCATATCTTGCTCGGTCTCCCAAGTCGCCTCCTCGACCGGCTGACCCCTCCACTGAACCTTGACTGACGCAATATCCTTTGACCTGAGCCTTCTTACCTGTCTATCCAATATAGCTATTGGCTCCTCAACATATGATAAATCCTTGTCCAACTGGACTGAAGTGAAATCCAAAACATGAGTCGGGTCATCGTGATACTTCCGGAGCATGGAGACGTGGAATATCGGATGAACTCCTACTAGGTTGGGAGGTAGGGCTAGCTCATAAGCAACGTCCCCAACATGTCGCAACACCTCAAAAGGGGAAATAAATCTTGGACTCAGCTTACCCTTTTTCCCGAATCTCACGACGCCCTTCATAGGCGATACCCGAAGCAAAACCCGATCACCAGCCATAAATGCCAAATCATGAACCTTCCGGTCTGTATAACTCTTCTGCTTGGACTGAGCTGTGCGAAGTCTCTCTTGAATCACCTTCACCTTGTCCAGGGCGTCCTGGACCAAATCTGTACCCAACAATCGGGTCTCGCACCGCTCAAACCATCCCACTGGGGACCGGCACCGCCTACCATACCAAGCCTCATACGACGCCATCTGAATGTTAGACTGGTAGCTGTTATTATAAGCAAACTCTACAAGTGGCAAGTATCAGTCCCATGACCCTCCGAAATCCATCACACAGGCACTGAGCATATCCTCAAGAATCTGAATCGTGTGCTCGGACTGCCCATCCCTCTGAGGGTGAAAGGTTGTACTCAACTCTGCTCGGGTGCCTAGCTCCTGCTGAACGGCTCTCCAGAACTGTTATGTGAACTGTGTACCCCTGTATGTAATGATTGATAATGGAATACCGTGGAGGCGAACAATCTCCCTGATATAAATCTCCGTCAACCTCTCGGAGGAGTATGTAGTCAACACAGGAATGAAATGGGCTGACTTAGTTAGCCGATCCACAATCACCCAAATAGCATCGAACTTCTTCAAAGTCCGAGGAAGTCCAACCACTAAGTCCATAGTGATCCGCTCCCACTTCCACTCTGGAAGCTCAATCTCCTGAAGTAACCCTCTCGATCTCTGATGCTCATATTTGACTTGCTAACAGTTGAGACACTTGGCCACAAACTCCACTGTATCCTTTTTCATCCTCCTCCACCAATAGTGTTGTCTCAGATCTTGGTACATATCCGCGATACCCGGGTGAATGGAATACCGCGAGCTATGGGCCTCCTCAAGAATCAACTCCCGAAGCCCATCCACATTGGGCGCACAGATCCGACCCTGCATCCTCATCACACTGTCATCTCCTATAGTCACATCCCTGGCATCACCTCACCGAACCCTGTCCTGAAGAACCAAAAGGTGGGGATCATCATACTGGCGCTCTCGAAGGAGGTCATAAAGAGAAGACCGAGCTACCACACAAGCTAAAACCCGGCAAGGCTCCAAAAGATTCAACCTCAAGAACTGACTGGCTAAGGATTGAATATCTAAGGCTAAGGGCCTCTCAACTGCCGTAAGATATGCCAAACTCCCCAAACTCTCCACCCGGCGACTCAAGGCGTCAGCCACCACGTTGGCCTTCCCCGGGTAGTATAATATAGTGATGTCATAGTCCTTTAGCAACTTCAACCATCTCCACTGGCGCAAATTGAGGTCCTTCTTCTTGAATATGCGTTGTAAAATTCGGTGATCGGTGAAAATCTCACAGGGAATACCGCACAAATAATGATGCCATATCTTCAGGGCGTGAACAATCGCTGCCAAATCGAGATCATGAACTGGATAGTTCTTCTCATGCACCTTCAATTGTCTAGACGCATAGACAATCACCCTACCATCCTGCATCAACACCGCTCTGAGGCCAATCCTCGAAGCATCACAATAAACGGTATAGGACCCATAACATGTAGGCAATACCAACACTGGAGCTGAAGTCTGGGCTGTCTTGAGCTTATGAAAGCTCTCCTCACACTCATCAGTCCACCTGAACGGAGCACCATTTTGAGTCAACTAGTCATCGATGCTGCAATGGATGAAAAACCCTCCACAAAACGGCGATAGTACCCAGCCAAACCAAGGACAGTGTGGATCTCCGTAGCTGATGACGGTCTAGGCCAACTCTGCACCGCCTCCACCTTCTTCGGATCTACCTTGATCCCATCCCAAGACACTATGTGGCCCAAGAATACCGATGAGTCGAGCCAGAACTCACATTTAGAGAATTTAGCATACAATCTCTTCTCCCTCAAAGTCTGAAGCACAGTCCTCAAATGATGCTCATGATCTTCCCGTGATCGGGAATACACCAAAATGTCATCAATAAACACGAGGACGAAGGAATCAAGATAAGGCAAGAACACATTGTGCATCAAATGCATAAAAGCTGTTGGGGCATTGGTCAGCCCAAATGACATAACAAGTAACTCATATTGGCCATATCTGGTCCTAAAGGCAGTCTTCGGGATATCCGGCTCCCGAATCTTCAATTGATGATAGCCAGAACGCAAGTCAATCTTGGATAATACCCTGGAACCATGTAGTTGGTCGAATAAATCATCAATGCGAGGTAAAGGATACCTTTGCTTCATGGTGACCTTGTTCAACTGTCGATAATCAATAGACATACGCATAGAACCATCCTTTTTCTTCACAAACAATACTGGAGCACCCCAAGGCGATACACTGGGTCTAATGAAACCCTTATCAAGCAACTCCTGTAACTGATCCTTCAACTTAAGAGGAGCCGTATGGTAAAGAGGGATAGAAATGGGCGGAGTGACCGGCAATAAATCAATGCCGAAATCAATATCTCTATCGGGCGGCATACCCGGAAGATCAACTGGGAATACATCAGGGAAGTCCCTCACTACTTTAACTGACTCAACTGGAGGAGTATCAACACGGACATCTCTTACATAGGCCAAGTACGCATCACACCCTTTCTCAACCATCTGCCGAGCCTTATGGAATGAAATGACCCTACGGGGAGTATACTCTAAGGTACCTCTCCACTCAAATCTCGGCAAGCCTGGCATAGCCAGCGTCACGGTCTTAGCGTGACAATCAAGAATAGCGTAATGGGGCGACAACCAGTCCATGCCCGAGATAACATCAAAATCTACCATGTTGAGTAATAATAAATCAGCCCTGGTCTAAAAACCACTAAGAGAAATCGAACACGACTGATATACGCGGTCCACAACTAGAGAGTCTCCCACATGAGAGGATACATAGGCAGGGGAACTCAAAGAACCCCGAGATATCCCCAAATGTGGAGAAAAATAAGAGGACACATATGAATACGTAAAGCCTGGATCAAATAATACCGATGCATCCCTATGGCAGACAGAGATAATACCTGTGATGACCGAGTCTAAAGCAACAGCCTCGAAACGGGCTGGAAGGGCATAGTATCTGGCCTGACCTCCCCCTCTAGGGCGACCTCTACCTCCCCGACCCCCACCTCAAGCTGGCTGAGGAGGTGGAGTGGCAGCTGGGGCTGGAAGAATAGCCGGAGGACCCAGTGAAACACGTGGAGGCTGATAGGACTATGAAGGCGCACCCCTCCTGGCCTTGGGGCAATCTCTAATCAAGTGAGGAGTGTCACCACACTCAAAACAACCCCTGGGAGGACGTTGCGGCTGAGATTGAATAGGAGTTGGCCTGCTGGGCTGGCCGGAAATAGCACCTCGAACTTGAGGCATGCTGGATACTGGCGGTGCGTAATAGAACTGTTGAGGCCTAGGAGGAGCTGGAATACCCGTGGCTACTGGAAGGGCTGAATGAACAGGGTGACCCAAAAGACCCCTGCCATGACGCGCTGCTAGTGCACGAGATCCTGAAAAATTGCCAGTCTCTCGAGACCTCTTGGCCTCCCTCTCCTCTCTATCCCGGCCGAACAGGACCTCTACTCTCCTGGCAATACTCACTGCCTACTGGTGAGTGATATCCATCTCCAACTCTCTGGCCATACTGGTCCGAATACTAGGATGGAGTCCCTCGATGAAGCGGTGAACCCGCTCTCTGACTGTGGCAACCAAGGCTGGGGCATGTCGTAACTGACTGAAATGGACTGCATACTCCGACACAGTCATAGTACCCTGGTGCAACTGCTCAAACTCCGTGCGCCAAGTTTCCCTGAGGCTCTGAGGGACGTACTCTCACAAAAACATCTCTGAAAACTGAGTCCAGGTGAGTGAGGCTGCCTCGTCTGGACTACTCAGCTCATAGGCCCGCCACCACAGATATGCCGCTCCCCTCAGCTGGAAAGTAGTGAAAGAAACCCCACTAGTCTCCACAGTGCCCATAGTGCGGAGAATATGATGACACTCCTCAAGGAATCCCAGAGCGTCATCTGAAGCTAGTCCGCTGAAAGTAGGTGGGTGGTACTTCTTGTACCTCTCGAGTCTGAGCTGCTCAGCCTCAGAAGCCGTTGCCCTAGCATTATGCTGAACTGGAGCCGTTGGGGGCATAGGAATATACTTCGGGGCCTGATCAACCTGGCCCCTCTAATTAGGACTATGGGCTGCGGGAGTCTGTGCCCCTCCCCTGGCCTGAGATGTAGTGGGGGCTATCGAAAATAGTCCAGCCTGTGCTAGAGTACTGAACATGCTCATGAACCGAGCGAAAGTCTCCTGCAAGGCTGGAGTAGCAATAGGGACCTCCTATGCCGGCTCTCCAGCTAAGGCTGCCATAGGCTCCTCTGCCGCTGCTCGGGCTGCACCGTGCGGTCTTCCTCTACCCCGACCTCTGGCGGCTCTAGCAGGGGGCTCGGGTCCTTGGTTGTCGGTCCTCCCAGTACGGGTCCTCACCATCTATGGGAAAGAGTAGAATAGAATTTTAGAATATTTGATGTCAATAACTCGCACGAAAAAGGAAATCAAGGAAATATGATTTTTCCTAACAGTTACATAGCCTCCCGAAGATAGATACGGACATCTCTGCACCGATCCGCGAGACTCTAATAAATCGGCTTGTGACTCCTATGAACCTAGACGCTCTGATACCAACTTGTCGCGACCCGATTTTTCCTCTAAAAGTATTGTGACAGCACCTAGTCTCTATGACTAGTTAAGCTTAATTGCGGAAACACATATTAAATAAAATCAATAAAGATAAAGACGAAATAAGTGAGTCTACTACAACTTTTCCCAAAACCCAGAAGATCACTTTACTCACAAGCTCTGTCTCAAAATAGCTCTATACAACGAGAGGAATTTTACATAAAAAAGGAAATCAATCTAAATCTGCAGATGCGGCAGAATTACCTTTCGATCTCCTAACAGCTGTTGCTCGGACCTGTAGCCATGAAAATGAACGCTGGTACCTGGATCTGCACATAAAAAATATGTGCAGGAAAGGGAATGAGTACACCACAAATTGGTACCCAGTAAGTGCCAAGCCTAACCCCAGTCGAGTAGTGACGAGGTCAGGTTAAGGCTCTACTGGATTTCTATAGTAAAACAGTATAAAAATGTGAACAGAGAGATATAATAAGCTGAGGAAAATCAGTAGCAATAATGAGAAAATGGAAATAGTAACAGGGAGCCCTCGGGTCAGCACAACATATATCATAGTAATAAGTATGCAATGCAGTACAGGGGGAAAACTCCCGGAATCTCGTCCGTAGCCCCAATTTAAATATGCAATACAGTACAGGGGGAAAGCTCCCGGAATCTCATCCGTAGTCCCAATTTAAATATGCAATGCAGTACAAATACAGGATACAATTTTTATTTAAAATAGGTCAGGAAAAATCGCAGGCAAAAATATGGATAAAACTACCTAAACATGGTACATATAGTAATAGCTAGGGAAAAATTCAAGTAGAACATGTAGGCATACTATTTCCTAATCTAAACTACAAAGTCGATACAGGAATCAGTGAAATAGGAGTAAAATGGTTTAAGTCATAGAGGAAAAATGATTTTTTTTGCAACAATGGCATGTGTACGTACTCGTCACCTCACGCACACGGCGCCCAATCAACATAAATAGTATTAAAAATAGCCTAGAGGAAATCCCCAACACAGAGTTAGGCAAGCCACTTACCTCGACTGCGCTACTCAACTCGAAACCACGCTCTTGCCACAAGTATCTGACTCCAAATGGCCCAATTCAATTCAATTCGATTAAATAATATAAATATCACTCTAAGGAATCAAAATAGTTGATAAGTTCGAGGCTAATACGCGAATTTAGGACAATCGCCCAAAAAGTCCCCCGGGCCCACATCTCAAAATCGAGTGCAAGTTACAAATTTAGAACACTCATTCACTCAAGAACTCACTCAAACAAGAACCATTGAAAACCGATGACAAAATCCTATTAAATTCTCGGATTTTCTAATTAGGAAAAAATTTTCCCATTTGCATGATTTTTCACCTAAATCCCTTAATTGCGTATGTCACTCCATCAATTCACATATACTCAGTAGCATGGAAGAAATGGCCATAGATTAATGATATAGAAAGGGAAAAGCATTTGGAATCATTACCTATGAAGCTTATCCTCAAAACTCACTCCAAATCGCCCACACCCGAGCTCCAATTGATTTTTTAGAAGTTATGAAATTCAAGCCCTCGAATCTGATATAATTGCCCAGCGATTTCCGCACATGCGTCCCTTGGGCCGCACCTGCGGAAATTCCATCGCAGGTGTGAAAACCCACTAAAAGGCCTGGGGCCGCACCTGCAGTCAATTGGCCACATCCACGGCTCCACACCTGCGGAAAACCAACCGCACCTGCAATGAATGGGTGACTTGGCCAAGCCCGCACCAGCGAGCCCCTCATCCGCATCTGCGTGTCCGCACCTGCGTGTCCGCACCTGCGTGTCCGCACCTGCGTGTCAGCACCTGGGTGTCCGCACTTGCGGAAAACCATCACAGGTGCGAGACACCAGAACCAGCAATTGTTCAGCTATTCGTCCAAGTTCTAAATTCACCCGTTGAGCATCCGAAACATTCCCGAGGCCCCTGGGACCTCAACCAAACTTCCCAACCAGTCCTAATACCTTATCCAAACTTAGTCGAGCCTCCAAAACACACCACATAACACCAAATTCACCAATTATACATGGATTCAAGCCTAAGGACTTATGAAATTTGAAAATTCTACAACTGATGCCGAAACACATCAAAACTAGTCCGAATGACCTCAAATTTTACACACAGGTCACAAATGATACAACGGACCTACAGACACTCTCGAAATTCCATTCCGAGCCCGATATCAAAATTCTACGTATCGGCCGAAATTCTATGTTTCGTCAATTCAAGCCTAAATCTACTACGGACCTCGAAAGCATATTCCAGACACGATCCTAACTCCTAAATCACCCAACGGAGCTAACGGAGTCGACGGAATCCCATTCTGGACCCGTCTTTCCACAGTTCCAATTATGGTTTGATTGCTAAGGCTTAAACTCACACAGAAGGACTATGTGTCCAAAAACTCTCCGAATTTCACCACTCAATGGTCCAACAAGTCCCAAAAGCAGAAATAGATATGGGGAAAATATTTATTAGGGGATCGGAGTGCTAACTCTTAAAACAACCTATCGGGTCGTTACAATATTTTGGGTTTTAGAAAGTGTTACTCTGTTTTGGGCTGAATACCGTATTTGGGCCTCGTGCCAAGTTGTTTGGACACTTAGGGGATTTTACTGTTATTTTCTCATTGTTTTGATTTCAAATCTGTACTCAGTCATACTATGTTAAACTGATTTCAAAACTCAGTCTCATTTACACTATTTGATGCATAAAATGATATTTTGGGTCGAGCACCCCGTTTTACTGATAGCCCGAGTGGCTTGAGAGGTTCCTGACTAAGTGAGGTCGAGAGCCTGTGTTGTGAGGATATTAAGGGATCGATCTGCGCGCCGCAGCATGTTTTTACTTATTCATAATTATGTGAGGTCGAGGGCCTGATTGATTTATTCCACGAGGTGGCTTGATGTTGTTATTGATCTATGATTATGTGAGGCCGAGGACCTCATTGATTATGCCATGTGATGGATTTTTATAGTTCTTGGGTTGTAGGAGCCCTTCCGGAGTATATACACCTCCAATGAGCGCGGGTACCCTGAGTGAGTGATGTGATGTTGCCCGAGAGGCTGTTCTTGATTCATGTTGTTACCTGTGGGCTGATTACGAGTGATTGTGAGGCTGTCCGAGGGGCTGGTACTAAGTGATGTTATGCCTGAGGGGTAGTTTATGATACACGTTTTGCACGAGGGGCCATTTATGATTTTCATCACTTTTACTCTAAACATCATTGAAACACTTTTGAAACTGTTGGAAACATATCTTCAAATTATTTTTACCGAAAATCCGATTTTTAAGCGAGATGATTTGACTTATACACTGTTTTGAAGGCATGTTGTACTTACTGTGATTTCATGACATGGATTTATGTGTTTCTTACTGCTCAGTCCTTATTTATGTTTATTACTTACTGAGTTGGAGTACTCACATTACACCCTGCACCTTGTATGCAGATCCAGGGATTTCTGGACGTGATAGAGAGCGTTGATTCTTTCATTCGTTGCGGACATTCGGAGTCAGCAAGGTAGCTGCAGGGCGATCGCAGCCTTGCTCCTCTCCCTCCTATCTTCATTAGACTATATTAGTGTTTTCCAGACTGTAATAGTCTTAGTTGTTTTTGGATGATCCTTAGTAGACGCTCGTGCCTTGTGACACCCCAATGTTGAGCTTTGTTTGTTTCTTTTTCCGCACTTGTCATTTAAACTGATGTTATGAAGTTTTTAATTAATGATTTAAAAGCACCTTTATTATGAAGTGTCGAATTATTCTGAAAATGTGTTGGCTAGCCTAGTTCCATGATAGGCGCCATCACGACCGGGTGGTTTGGGGTCGTGACAATTCATGGACTAATATCGTACAAGGTACCACATGACCATGATAGTAAGGTACATAAAATATGTTAAAAGTGAGTAGTATTTTAAGTAATTTGAGATAATTCCTAATTATGTGGATAATTGGGTAATTAAATCTTTTTTATTGGGAGATTAGCTAATTAATTATAATCTTTGGATAAGTTTAGTAAGCCTGCCAACGTGGCAGCATTTGAGATCTTGATCAAAGCCAAAATTGTGACTCTTAATTCACGTAAAAGGTGGCACATTTAGAAGATTTTTTGCACACTGATCTGATTAATTGAAGTCGAATTCAGCAAGGAAGGTAACAAAAGAAAGGAAGTTGAGTTTGGTTCGAATTGGTTCACCCAGGTAGAGTTGAACTGGAATTGGAAGACAAGCTCAACGACTGACTCTATAAATACTTGATGTATTTCTGCTGGAATTTAAGACGCACAAAGCTGAAGTGAATCAAAATATGAAAGAAAAATTCCCAGAGTCATTTTTGCTAGCAGAATCATTGTGCGATGCAAAGGTTACAATTCAACTAGAAGAACCAGTACCATCTGATTATTTATTGAGCCTAGTTGATTGTAGTAGGAGTTTTTAATATTGTATCTTTCAGCTTTCATAGAAGAAATTGTAATAGGTACGTATTGATCAAGTTAGAGTTAACTTGAGGTGTGTAGAAATTATCTAGGGGCTAGTTACTACAAAGGGTTAGAGTTAATCCTTAGCATTACAAAATAGTTTATTTTGTAAGTCCGTTTGGCTCAGAGTTTTTAGTGAAGAGTTGAGCAAATCCTATTGAGGAGTAGGTCGTGGTTTTTTTTCACCTTTTGAGCCAGGTGTTTTCCACGTAAAAATTTCTGTGTTTTTACTTTACTGCTTTTTATTATTCCGCAACAGTAGTAGTTTGAACACGAAGAAGAACCAGGTTTTTCTACTGAGACAGCACTCAAAAATTGGGTACCACACAAAGTAACTTATCTTCTTGTATGGTATTGAAGTCTAAAACATCAATTGGTATCAGAGATGGTTATCCTTGAAAGGCTAACACCTTGGAGAAGATCAAGATGAGTGCACCACCTGGAAATTGGGAAGGTCAATCAACTGCAAGGCCACCACTCTTCAATGGCCAGTACTACTCATGGTGGAAAAATAGGATGAAGGATCACCTAATTGGAGAAGACTATGAACTCTGGGACATAGTCACTGATGGTCCTCTAGCCACCATGATGAAGGCTGCTGAAGGTATAGTTGTACCAAAGACAAGAGTTTATTGCACTGCTAAGGATCTAAAGAAATGGGAGAAGAATGCAAAGGCCAAAAAGTGGCTAGTATGTGGACTAGGTCCAGACGAGTACATCAGAATCCAAAGTTGCACCACTGCCAAAGAGATTTGGGACACCTTGCAAGTAGCCCATGAAGGAACACCTCAGGTAAAAAGGTCAAGAGGTACTCTACTATACTCTCAGTATGAAAACTTCACTATGAAAGAAGGAGAGACTATTCAAGAGACGTACACAAGGTTCACAACCTTGATTAATGAGAAGTCTCTTGGAAGAATCATTCTTGAAGAGGACAGGGTTGAGAAGATCCTAACAAGGGTCTTGCCTATTTCTTGGGAAAGCAAAATCACTGCTATCCAGGAATCTAAAAATATGGCAACCCTCAGATTGGATGAGCTAATTAGAAACCTCATTGCCTATGAATTGAGAAAGCAGACAATGAAGATGGATGGTCCAAAGAAGGAGAGGAGACTAGCCCTAAAAATCACTGAGGGGGCAGATCTAGAAGATGATGAGATGGCCATGATTACCAAAGAATTCAGAAACTTCCTCATGAGGAAGAAAGGCATCTCTAGAGGAGGAAACTACAACAAAGCAAAGGCTCCAGAAAGACCAACCAACGAGGGATGCTATAAATGTGGTACGACTGACCATCTCATTGAAAACTGTCCTCAGTGGGAAGTAGAGTGGAAAAAGGAAAGATATGAGAGAAGGAACAGGAGGAAGGAATAGGTTCAACCCAAGACAAACACAACAAAGGCTATGGTTGTTGCTTGGGGGAAAGTTCAGATGAAGAATCAAAAGATCGGGAGACTGAAGATCAGGCGCTCATGGCAATTGGAGAATCTGACAAGGAATCACATGAAGAACTAGAGGTAAGTATCTCTCATATTAAAAATAAAGTAAAGTTCCTATCTAAGGAAAAACTCTCTGATTTGCTACTTTATCTCATAGATGATTCTGAGGAAACAACCAAAGAGAAGGATCAACTATCTAAAGAATGTGCAATGCTAAAAGAAAAATGCATAAACCTGAAAATCAGAGTCAGTAAATCTGAATAGAAAAGCACTGACTTGTTGAACCAGGTTCATCCTCTTGAAACTGAGATTCTAGAACTAAAATCTGAAAACTTAAAGCTAAAGCTAGGATCAAGTAAAAAGGTTGTTGATCATTCTCATATCATGTTAGAAGAAAACATAGGAAAATTAAAAGATAAGATGTATGCCAAGGACGAACAAATAAGAACTCTTAATGAACAACTTGGCAAAGTCAAACATGAATTAGATCGAACCTGTAAATGGAATAAATCCTCTGACGCCCTGATATGGCTTCAAGAGAATCATAGTAGCAACAGGAGAGGGATTGACTTTGGAAGCCAATTGCCCAAGTGGGATCCCAAAAACAACTATCTCACTCTTCCTGCGAATAAAATATGCACCCATTGTGGTAATACTGGACACTACAAATATAAGTGTACTGCAAAAGAGCTGGCCAGTCGAAAAAATGAGAGGTTTGTAAAAGAAAAAAACTGGCTGCCAAATTGGGCCAAGAAAAATTTGATTCATCCATTCTCTAATAGAAAAGGACTCAAACTAGTTTGGGTTCTTAAGACAAGCCTTTGATTCCTTTTTTAGGTTCAAGTTAGAGGAGGCATCCAGATTTGGTACTTGGATAGTGGCTGCTCAAAGCATATGACTGGGAACATGGAACAGTTCCTTTCACTTGAAAGTCTCAAAGGAGGAAGTGTCTACTTTGGAAACAGGAAGAAATGTGAAATCATTGGGGTTGGTAAGGTAGGTAAGGATGATACATGATCTATTGAACATGTGTATCTAATAGATGGCTTTAAATACAGTCTGATCAGTGATCACAACTATGTGAAAGAGGTAATCTGGTTGCTTTTACTTCCACAAAATGTTTTGTGATTAACCTGCTTACTGACAAGATTGTTTTGCAAGAAAAAAGAATGAATAACATTTATGTCATAGATTTGTCCACATTGTCTGAAAATGAACTCACTTGTCTAAGTGGGTTGGACAGTGATCCCCTCCTGTGGCACAAACGACTTGGTCATGCAAGTCTAACTCAGCTTAACAAACTAGTCTCTAAGGACTTAGTGGTAGGACCTCCTAACATTAAGTTCAAGGAAGACAAATTTTGTGAGGCAGGTGCCAGGGGCAAGCATGTAAGGTCCTCTTTCAAAGGTAAGAAAATGGTCAGTACCACCAGGACATTGGAACTGGTTCATATGGATCTATGTGGTCCTATGAGAAATTTAAGTAGAGGTGGTAAGAGATATGTGATGGTGCTAGTTGATGATTTTTCAAGGTTCACTTGGACCTTATTCCTGGCAT